>JANAVB010023647.1:0-174389 GCA_029216955.1 Iris pallida | reverse complement strand
ATATATATAATATATATATATATTATATATATAATATGGATGTGTGTGAGTTTAGAGAGGGATTTAGAGAGAGAATTAGAGAGATTAGAGAGGAAGAGGTAAAGAGTTACAGGGAATGAGAGGGTGAATTAGAAAGAAGAAGAAAGAGGGGAACACCATGGCAGCAAGGGGGTTTTGGGCTGCTGTCACCCCCCCCCCCCCCCCCCCCCCCCCCCCCAAAAAAAAAAGCATGAACAGCAGCAGCAGTAATAGCATTAGTGGCAGCAGCAGCAGCCAGCTTTAGCAGCAGCAGTAGTACCAATGCAAGCCCCCTTTTAGCCCTTTAAACCCCCACAACACCCATATATAAATACCTATATAAAACTATATATACCCATATATATACCATATATAAACCATATATATCCTCTTAAATAAATCCCCAACAAGTCCTATGTGAGTGGGTTAGAGTGTGTGGGTTAGAGCTTAGCAATAGTGAGATAGGGAGTGAGTCAGAATTTAGTGAAGGGGGGATTTCGAGTTCCGAGTGTCGGAACGCATCCAAATTTGGATGAGACTTAGATAATGTGAATTAGATTTTGTGGGTAGGCTCCCGAGTTGAAATCGGGGTTTCGTGTGGATTAGGAGGATGGTATCGCACGATATCATTGAGTATCTCGCGATACTCAATATAACGGGTAAATAGTCAACATGAGTCGTAAGATGGACTGGATGTCCACTCTACCTAGGAAGCTTGGTAGGTAATGATAGTGTAGGCTAGTATCCTACTACCCTAGGAAGCTGGGAGTGAAATTCCTAAGGTAAAGCTACTTGGCCTTAGTATTAGAGTAGACGGGTAAATGGGTTAAGTAGAGATAATACCCAATTCTCAACATTTGAGTTTAATACTTAAGATATAGTTAAAATTAGGTTATTATGGTTGGTAATGGTTAGGAATAGTGGACTTGAACTAGTTTTGACCTTGGTTGACCACAGTTGACTATTTTGACCAAAAGTCAACCGAAAGTCAACTGAAGCCTAAAATAGCCTAGAACTTGACCAAACTTGACCAGTTGACCCAAAATCAACTGTTAGTCAACGTTAGTCAAGTTTGACCTAAAGTGACCTAAGGTTGACCAGAGTTGACCAGTTGACCAAAAGTCAACTGTAAGTCAATCGTTGACTTAAATCGACCTAGTTTAATTTCGGTTGACTTGTATTTATCCAGTTTGACTTTGTTAGGCCTAATATGACTTAGATTGATCCTGTACAATCTAGTTTGAACTTGTTTGACCTAGATTGACTTAGTTTGACGTGTCTTGACCTAGTTTGACTCAGTTTGACTTAATTTCACTTCCAAACCATTATATTGATACAGTATTCCATCTATAGGTCCTCGAGGCACTGTTCTTGGACTCAGTCGATCTATCCATCATATTACAGGCGAGTACATTCTCTGATAACTTTTCCAATTTATGATGATTGTTATAATTCATGTAATTAGTGTAGATATGCTTGTTCTCGACATATTGGTCACACGGATTGGTATTCATGGATCCCGACATGAGATGTTATTCCTCGTTATCTTGGTATGTATTGTACAAGCCCCTTTGTAGTTCTTGTGCAGTATATGGACACAAATTCTCGAGGAGACTTGCTCCCTTCTCGCAGAATCCCGTGTCGTAACGTGTCTTGCTTGGATCCACTCTACCAGTTGGGGGCGGGGAGTATTAGTGTAGATATGTGGTCAAAGCCTATTGTGCACCCATTGTGCACCTATTGATTGTGAGTGTTGATCATACACCCCACGTATGATTACCAGGCCTGTTACTATTGTGCAAGTTCCAAAGCCGGCCACATATTATAGCTAGTACTCACACACCTAGATAGATGATTTTTTATTCTTATACATGCCATGATCAGTTTTACTTGCCTTATTCTAGCTCTAGATTTACAGCTTACCATGCCATGATACTCACATGTACATTCCATGATTTCTTGTGTATACTCTTTATTTACAGTCTTATAGCTTTTGTCATATCTTGTGAACTGTTATTAGTTGATTGTACTCATTCCATCCTGACTGATATATTAACAAAATATTACAGATGCTGATGAGGAGGATTACAGTACCTACTACGGTCCGGATGACGTAGTGGACTTAGACTTGGAGACCTTGGTCCAGCAGGACTTAGCTTCATCTGACGAGACTTTACTATTGCTTAGTTAGAGTGTTTGTACTGGACCTTGTCTCCAGCTTGCTACTTATGTTATATTATATTTTGGGATGTATAACTATATTACTTGTGTCTCTCTCTCGTTGTTGAGCTGGATATTGCACTTATGGTTTTTTTTATCTATCTGGTTTTTCGTGCCATACTTCTTCCTTCTAGATTGTGATTGAGTTATCAGTATTTCATATCATATACCTCCGTGCGAAGATGACAGGTTATTATATACTGTTTGGCTAGTAGACCTACAGCGTTCTACGCCATTTTACGGTGTAGGCTGGGCGTTGTCACGCACTTGTGCCCCTACCTAGGGTGCGGGTCGTGACACTAAGAAAGATAAGACAGAAAGAACAATGTCACCAACTAGAATCTACAAGGATCATATAAGAAATGAAAAATGAAACAGAAAAAATAATAACAAACTAAAATAACTACCAGACCTAGAACTCCTGGGAGACAACTCACGGTGAAAGAATATCGAGATCTGCCTCAGCTAGCATAATCCTGTAGTCCAATAATAAGGGCATGACAACTCCTAAAAATATTGTCAACGTATCCAGTCAAGATGGGAATGAGTACATAAACTAACAGCAGTTCCATGTGAATTGACAAATTCTATAAAAGACAATTATAATGAAATACAAGATGAAATATCAAAATTGGGATATAAACAGGATACGTAAAACTGGATATCATGTTAGGGTATGAAATACCGGAATGTAGAACAGTACAGTAATATATGATAAATAATAAATATAAACAGTGCCTTGAGATATTAGAGCATTATGTGATCGACTTGGGTCAAGATCAGGCTCTTCCATTTGAACGACTATGGTACAAGAACAAGCGTAGGTAAACCTGGAGAACAGGCCGGCCAAATGGAAAGCTATGGTGCAAGTAGTATCATGTCAGGCTTTACCCTACGTGAGGCGAGGGTAAAGCTATGATACAAGTAGTAACCAGTGGGGTATGATCACATAACCTCTAATAACTCCCCATTTTCGAGTAGTATAATGGATCCGGACATATCACGTCATGTTGCGAGATTCTCTAAGAGGGTAGCAAATCCTTTAGGAATCGGCGTCTATACAAGTACAAGAAAACAAGATCGAACAATGTACCAATATACTATGGTAACCCAGGAATGATATCTCATGACAGGAATCCGGTATACTAGTTCATGTACCATCGTGTCAGAAATCAAGTAAAATACTACAACTGAATCGGATATAGTAGATATCAAAACAATAAAAACTATTAGAGAATGTACTCGCCTGCTGTCCAGAGCAATAAGTGAGGGTCGATGCCTGAACTGACGTCACAGAGACCTAATATGTACAGAGTTACTTAGTATTCTAGAGTAAGAATATATATAAATACATTAATTCTATGCTTCTAGGCCTATTCTAGGTCAAACTCAGTCACTAAGTCAAACTGGGTCAAAGGTTGACTTACAGTTGACTCTGGTCAATTGGTCAATGGTCAACTTCTAGTCCACTATATGTTAAGCTAGGTCAAAGCTAGTTTCTATAATCATCCACATGGTCAACATATCATTTCAGTGATATAAAATTACTAAAATCGACGGATCTTAATTTCAATGCACGGATCTTAAAATACGAACAGAAAGAGAAAGATTATACAAATGGTGATAGATAGAGAAAAAGTCTACAGATGTTGTCGGATGATGAAAAACATCACCAACGTGTCCAGAATGGTCAAAATAGCTAGAATAGCCTACCCATAAGTCCAATTTGGACACAAGGGCAAAAAAGTAATTTCGAGTCAAAATGGTGTCCATTGGACCCACTTTGCACCGAAAAATGTGCTAGGATAAAAGGCCTTAAACCTTATAAAATATATGTTCACAAATCCAGAATGACGATACGAACTCAATGGTATATCCGAAATTGGATTCCGATGACCCGATCTCAAATTGGTCTGTTGACCCTAATATTGGAATCCGATTTGCACAAAAATACGTGTCAGAACCAAAGTCCACTAAATCTAAAAAAGTATATGTCAACGAGTCCATAATGACGATACGAACTCAACGGTATAATCCAGAATTGGATTCTGAATAGCCGATTTCAAAATGGCCCGTTGACTCGGACTATGGGATCAGCCTGCACCGAAATGCATGACGAGGCCCACGTCCTCCAAATCAAGCAAACTTTGTATGAATTCGTTCCAGAACGATGCCACGAGTCTACTGGTGGTGTCAGAAATTGAATCTGGAGTGCCGGATTCAAAATTAGAATTTTACAGTTAAAAATTACGAATTCGGACGGCCAACTTTGGCGTCAAATTCAACCAATCAAAATGCTCACAATAAAATAAAACTTGAGGGATAGAAAGATGGTTATACCAGCTGTGCACAGGAACTGACGGCGCACCAAATGGAGCTGCGACGAAGGAGATACGAGTCGATGAAATTGGCTCCACAAAACTGTCCAAAATATACAAATTTAAAGGGTCAATTGGTGGCCGATTTTGACATAGCAAACGATTAACGGTCGAAACTTTAGGGAAGTGAAGAGGTATATATCGAGATGGAGATAGAAGAAACAGATCGACGACCAACAGTCGAATTTTTTGAAAAATGTGCATGAAGTCGCTGTCTCGAGAACGAATTTTGGACTTCAATTTCTCGCGCGCGCCGATGGGATCCCGTGCGAAATGCACGAATCATCTATATATCGCGTCAGAGAGATCGACGACTGCCACGGGGAGGCCGCCTGGGATTTATCGGGTAAGGGGGTCGTGGCAACGGTGGTTAGCCGCGGCGGCGCGTGGTGGTGCTGCCACACGACTGCTGCTGCTCACGCTACTGCAGGTGCTGCTGCGTGCTACTGCAGTTCATATGCTACTACTGCTGCTGCAGCTGGCCGCACTGCTGCGCTGGCCTGGCACACGCGCACGACCGTCGCCGACGGTGGCGTGCAGTGGTGGAGGCCCGACAGGGAAATGAAGGAGGAGAAGGAGGAGAAGGAGGAGAAGGAGAAGAAGGTTATGGTGATGGTGGTGGTGTTGATGATGGAGAATGGAGGAGAAGATGTTGTGAAAAGAAGAAAAAGAAGTGCTAAGAAGAAGAAAAGAAAAAAGAAGTGTGAAGAAGATGATAAAGAAAAAGGAGAGGAGGGGTGATGTCGGCTGAAGAGGGAGGGTGTTTGTGTGCTGCTGATGGTGATGGGTGAGGAGGTGGAGTGTGCTAGTTGGAGAGAGAGAGAGGGAGAGAGAATTGAGGTGATTGGTTGTGTTAGCAAAGTTGGGGAGAGAAAGTGTGATTTTCTCCAAAAAGTAGAGAGAGAAGAGTACATGGGAATTAGGGCTGGCCATGTGAGTGTGTGTAGGGGGATTATCATGTGGGAATGGAGGGTTGGGATTAAATAGGAGTGGAATGAAAGCTAGAATTAAATTTCGTAAACATTAGGTCATTTTTTAGGAATTTAATCAAAGGGGTTGTCATTGAATATTTAGAGTGGGAACACTAGGTGTTTAGGTATTTTATAGGGAAAAAGAGTGTATGGATGTTCATGTGGGGGTAACATGAAGCTTGGGTTAGGTTCAGTTGAGTCGGGTCGGGTCAAAATCGGGCTTGGTACAATAAATGGATTAATTTAGCCACTTATAATCACGGGTAAATAAGTAGCATGTGGGGGCTCAATTGAATGGGACACAAGTATCATGTGGGTAGTAGGCTTAATGTGGGTCGTGTCCTATTTTGGGTGGACAAGTTTGGGTTGAAAGGGTGTCCCTAATTCAAGTCGAAAATAAATGTGACTTCGTGGAATAAATTTAGATTCGGTCTTGTATCAGAAAAGTTGTGCGAAGCAAATGAAACACAAGATGGTGTTTTGAGTGGGAATGAAGGTCATGGGTGTAGAGTGTCTTGAGTAGATCTTGCACGAGAAGTTGGTTTTGAGAAAACGACTAGTCATGTGCTCCTAAATTAAAAGTCACGGCAACGTGCATATGATGATCAAAGATAAAAGTGAGAAATTAATTAATAATTATCAACGATCAATGGCCTAAATTGATTCGAAGTTGTGCGATGCCAAAAGAGCACAAGGGAACAAGTTTGAGTGGGACATGATATATCAAAATGAAGATAATTTTGTCTACTACAAACTCATGAAGAGAGTTTCCAGAGACTGACATCTCTGACGCTCCAGAAATCAAACTCATGGAAAAGAGCATTTAATGATAAAAAATAATCAAATAAAAATTATTATCGAAAATAATTCTTTTAGAAAATCAAAAAATAAATTCCTGAAATTCAGGAGGCTTACAATATAATATATATATATTATATATATATATAATATATAATATATATATAGAGATGAGGGAGGTGAGATGCCACCCTATGGAGGGTGGCTACATGTCACCTCCTCATTCTATCATCATGCACCCATGTGCATGATGATAGCATGGGGGGATGACATGTTGCCACCCTACGGTAGGGTGGCACCTCACCTCCCTTATTCTCTCTCTCTCTCTCTCTCTATATATATATATATATATATATATATATATATATATATATGTGTGTGTGTGTGTGTGTGTGTGTGTGTGTGTGTGTGTGTAATGTGGCTTGAAAACGCCTCTAAAGTGAGTTGTTACAGAATATTATAATTCTAAACTTTTTCTTTTTTCTTTTGCATAACAGAATATCCTATCTTTTATGCACATATACCCATAGCAAAGTATAAATAAAAAAAGCTTAATTAAATCTTAATTTACATATATTTAAATTATTTTCAATAATATTAGAAGAAAAAAAAAATTTCGAGCAACACACGTGTTTTTACTAGTACTAGTAATGTGCACGTGTATTACATGTGCAAAAAAATGTTAAAAAAATTAAATACAAAATTTAACATAAAAAATTGTATAAAATATTAAATATAAATTTTTCTAAAAATTATCATTCCTAGGAAGTGAACTCGAGTAACCAAGAAAAATGCCTTCCACCTTAACCACTTGACTTAGAATTATTTAATTATAAATAAATCATATTAGATAGTTAAATAATTAATTATTTTAATAATAAGTGGAGTACTAAGATAGTTATTAATTATTTTTTTATTATATTTTATATATTTAAATGATTGATAATATATATATGGCTTAGACGGATAAGTAGAATTAGTTACAAGTGACAACAAAGAAATGGGTTGAAATTTTAAGAGAGAGAAAATCTCTCTCCCACAATTAACTATAACAAATATTACTGCTACACTTATCCGCACTCATATCCGGGCGGGTGGCGCGATTGTCGGATTGCACCCGCTAGCTCGATTTAACGGATCGGGCGAGACAAGTGCCCAGTCGGTTCGGGCCACGTACGCTCGTCAGCACGTGTTCTTCCTCTTTCTATGGGTCCCACAAGTTAGGGCTCTCCTCCTCCTCCTCAAACCAAGAGACAGGGATCAGCTCGCCTCGCGAGTCACCCCGGTCCCCGTCACTAGCAACATGGACTTACATCTCGTACGTGGCGGAACTTTAATACGTTCGCGACGCGATCCTGTCCGACTCGATCGCGACGCGCATGTATCCCCGAAAGAAAACAAAACGAAAGTGTAGTTGAAATATTTGGCGGGCAGTTGCAGCGAAAAATTCGAATTATAGGCGGCCACTCCCCGACCCGCTCGCTCCATTCCCTCTCTCTTTTTCCTCCTTCCTATTTTCTCTCCTCTTTCTGTTTCTTTTGTTAATTATAACAACATTTTTTTACTCTATGGCGATATTTTAGCTACTCCTTCACCATGCTTCTTCTCGCTGAGGTCAGTAACTAATTTCTCGATTACTCTATTTTCTGATTTTTTTTTTTTTTTTTTGGCGGCGACTTCTTATTTTGTGGATTATTTTGGTGATTATGCAGGGAAGATGATTGCTGCTGTTGCTGTGTATGTATTTGATCATTTTTGTAAGATTTTTCTCGGTCATTTCTCTCTTTTCTTCAAGAATCTTGCTATTATTTCTTTAATAGTTTATTAAATATTATATTGGTGTGGATAAATAATGTGTCACCGACACGAACATGACACGACACAGCAGTGACACGGAGACCCCAATGATTTGGGGTTTGACTGTGTTAGTGTTCAGTACGTGTCCGACACAACTCGGCTCTGATTTACTGAAGTGTCGGTGTTTTTCTTTTCCTAAGTTGCAAAATTAGGAGTAGGAATCCATTTAAAATTGAGGATTTACTTTTCGATGTCAAAAAATTTGTTATTTGTTCTTCCTTTGTAACCATTGGTGTTGATAAATATATATGTTGCACCGCTACGAGTATGGGATTATGACTCGACACAGTAGTCACACGCTGACACGGACACAAAAGCAATTTGGGGACCTGTGTCAGTGTCCAATTCATGTCCGAAACGATTCATCACTGATTTGTGACTGTCTGTGCTTCCTTGGAGGAATATTATGTGTTCTTTTAGTTAGATCTACCCACATGAAGTAGCATTAGCCAAATTAGGTATTTTTTAATATCTAATTTATGGTTAATTAGGATTTTGAGAAACCATTTAAATTTGGGGATTTACTTGTGGACGTACGAAAATTTATGCTTAATTAGAATACTTGTTTTTTTTTTTCTTGCAGTAATTTATGCTTAGTTAGAATTATATGTATCTATTTAAGGTTTTGCTTCTCGATGTCAACGATTTTTTTTTAACTTCTGTTCTGATCCTTTGTAACCTTGAATTGAAGCCCCCAAAGTTGAAAAAAATGGCAGAGCATATGATGAGAAATCTGCACGCTGTATAAATTAGTTGTGCTCAGTAAACAGAAAAAGGAAATTAGAAAGATTCCTATATGAGCAAGGAATCAATGACTTTTAAACAGAAGAAGGGATCGAAGAATGGAAAGAACAAGTATATGAAGCCCGGTGCGCTCGCACAGCTCCGGTACAGCAGGACCGCGACCAGGTCCTGTAAAGTTATCGGTAAGAAGAGGGTCACCTCGGACTCCGAGAAAAAAATTGATCTTCTGAAGGCCGAGGCAGCTGTGCTTAGCACCATCCAGGCCGTGTCTCCCACTCCTACTAGAATGGACTTCCGATTCACAGCAGGGGTGGGAGAGGGGAGCAAGCCACTCGGGACGCCCAAAACGCCGCAGGCTGAGCACTGCGATAGCCAGTCGAGGCTCGAATCTCTTCCCCTTGAGCTTTTGGTACGTTGCATATACATTTTCTTTGATGAGGAAAGACCTTTAGATTTGCAGGTGAAAATGGGTGTTTGCGTGCTTCCAGGTGAAAATGTGCCACTTGCATCATGATCAATTAAGAGCAAGCTTCCATGTTAGTCAGCGGATTCGAACAGCTGTAAGTGCCCTCTCTATAAAAGGAAACAGTGCATGTAATGTAATTTAGTTGCATTAGTAGATCCTCAATCCCACTCTGCTACTACATGCACAAAGTGTTAGATTGTCCATATCCAGATTTTTGTTTCTTATGTTAGATTGTCATCATATCCAGATTTTTGTTTCTTAAACTAGTGGGACATTTTGAATGTCATTCTTGCTAGATATTAAAGATTTTGAATTTACAACCATAACTGCTTTCGTTCAATTTTGCCATGCTTCACTACAAGATTTAGCATTTGACCCATTTTTCCAATTCTGGATATGTCATTTGTTTCTTTGTTGGAATGTCGGCAATGTCTTTCCCATGAATAGTGAAATTTATAACATTTTAGTAATGTTATCTATATTCCAATGGTCCTCACTTGTATACGACTTTAACATATGTCATATATTCTTTTCTTAACTTGATAAGCATGCAGTGCTTTGATGTTTTCCTTCTAAGTTATCGTACTTTGAACTTATGGCTACCTAAATGTTCATATTGATCCTTTAAATAGAACGCCAAAATTTTTGATTCTTGGTTTTTGAATCTAGTGTTTTGTACAGCTCAGATTATCTTGAACCCTTGGGTCATCTCCAACCCATCATCAAATTTTCCCTCAATTTGAGGACATCAAAAGGAATATTTTCATATTATTCTATCCTTAAAATTTACTCCAAACAATCAATCCTCAAATAATAAACAACTACTATATATATTTAATAAATTCATATCTTCACAATTATTTTAATATAATCATATACATTATATTATTTTATATTGTTTATATTATTTTATTATTTAATATTAATTTTGAATCTAGTGTTTATAATTTTATTTGTTTTTGAATCTAGTGTTTTTGTACAGCTCCGAGTATCTTTAACCCTTAAGCCATCTCCAACCCACCCTTAAATTTTTGCTCAATTTGAGGACTCCAAAGGGAATATTTTTCGGTGTAGTCAAAGGCGCGCTCCAGGCGCGCCTTACTCCTAGGCGCAGGGGTAGCGCCTCAGGGAACTCAAGGCGAGGTGCAGTTCTTAAGGCACACCTTTCTCGAGACGCCTTGGAATAGCTAAGGCGCGCCTAGGTGCGCCTTAACCTCAGGGCACTCCAGGCAGGATTTTTGACTGTTTTTTGAGCTGCTATTTTTTGAACTGTTGTTTGTTACTTTTTTTTTATTGTTTTTTTCTATTTTTTACTTGTTTTTACTTTGAATACTGTTTTTAAACCTGTTTAGTCTGTATATTGACTTCATTTAATACTTACATTAGTAATTTAGTTTATAATATATTATATATATAATATATATATATATATATATATATATATAATTTCCATCTCTTGATAAAATCAAGTCATGTTAATTTGAATTCCCCTTGCAAAGCACTTGAAGAATATCTTAAAAAATTCAATTCAAAGTGATTGCATGTTAACCTACACAAGGAGGAATTGGAAGCACACATGTTTATTAATGTAGAAACCTGATGTGAATTATATATATAATATATATATATATATAATATATATATATATATATATATATATATATATTTTTTTTTTTTTTTTTTTTTTTGTGCCCCGCTTCGCTCGGACGTGCGCCTTGTGCCTTGGACGACATCGACCCTTTGTGCCTCAAGTGCGTCTTGCGCCTTTGACTATCTTGATATTTTCATATTATTCTATCCTCAAAATTTACAACTCCAGTCCAAACCATCAATCCTCAAATATTAAACAACTATTTTTTTTTTTTTTTACATAAATTCATTTCTTCACAATTATTTTAATATAATCATATACATTATATTTTAGATTGTTTTTATTATTTAATATTTTTTAATACATTTTTATCCTAATTTTTTTAAATAGTCTCTCCTAATATCACTAATTTTTTTTTCCTATAAAAATGTTGCACACCACTACTCATTTCACATCCACTTCCTCATTCAAATTTCTTATATTATTTTCATACGATCTTTCTTCAATAATGGATTTTGGAGCTGGTCCATCTCATGTATTATCCAAATTTTGATGTACTTGTTTATGTTTTTTAAGTTAATGTATTTTAATTTTAATTTTTTTATGTTCTTCTTTTAATTTCTATCAAATTATTTAAGTTTTAATTCTACTAAATAATAGTTGAAGACATGAGTAATTTAAAAAAATAAATTAAATGTTATTTTGTTGATCAAATGGATCTAATAAGCAAAAAAAAAAAAACTAATAACAAATATATTCAAGGGTAATTTGTGTTAACTTTTCCTATGTTTCATACTTATTACATAGGCTACCCTTAATTTGAAACTAATTACATGGATCACTCCTATGTTTATATTTTCTATAGAAAGTTATAACACTAACCATCCTTATTTTAAATATAAAACATAAAGCAGAGGATTGGTCCGTATAATTATTTTCAAAGTAGGAGTGGTCCCTGTAATATCCATGAAACATAAGGAGGTTAATGTATTTATTTCTATATTCAATATTAGATTCTATTGGAAAATTTCAACAAGAACTTTTTAATGGTGTAATTATATTATTTTATATTTATAAATTGAAAAATATAGTGAGTTATAATTAAGTTTATTGTTTCTCATATCTAAGATATGTTAGGAATTAATTACAATATGAAAGGCAAAATAGTCATAAACGATGGATCCTCAAGTTTGAGGATTTTCTCTTTATTCCCTTAAATTTGAGGGTCAAACCATCCTTTGCTAAAAAAATTGAGGAATTTTCCCAAATTGAGGGTGGGTTGGAGATGGTTTTCCCTTAATTAGGTATTTGGAGGAGTTGGGTTGGAGATGGCCTTATAGATCAGTAGATCTTATGGAACCCCTTGTCATCAAAATAGACAGTAGTATCCTTGTTTTAGGATACCGTTTAAGAACATCGGATTGATCGATAAGTTGAAAGGATTGATCGATAAGTTGAAAGGAAAATTGCACTCAAGTCTGCTCAAATATTGTAGTATGAATGCATAACCCATCAGGCAATCACTATGAACCTTTAGAAAAAGAACCTGAACTATTTTAAGGATGATGTGACTGTTAGCGCTAAGGGTACTTTCTTCCATAGATAGCTTTTCATATTTAAAGCACTTTTCTTTTTCCCTCTGGAAAGCAGTTTATGAAACCCCAGAGATATTTCAAGCTTGTTACCAGTTTAATTCATTGTTAGGAGAGTTAGTGCTCATGGCACAATAGTTGAATCAAGTTTATCACAATAGTTGACTGGAGTTGTCCCATGTGAAGGAGTTGATGGAAACATGTTAAAGATCCATCTCGTCAACAAATTCATGGCGATACAGTTCGAGGACGAGAAGACATTGTTTCCCAGGTGAAGGAGTTGATGAAACTGCAACAGAAATTAGAGGAAGAGAAGATCTCTCATCGACGAGTTAATGATGGGACTCATTCTCTCAACTTCCTGTAAGCTGGGATTGGTTCTCTACCAACATGTACCGATTAAGGTAGAAGTAAAACTGGAGAACCTGATTCGTTTCATTCGTATTGAAGATGAAGCGATAAACAAAATCAAGCTGGACTCACTCTCCAAACAATTTACGAAAGCTAACATGATCAACTTTGGGGATGAAAAGGAGAGGAAAAAGCTTCCTTTCGATGTCTTCAAGAAACTGAATGTAAAACCAAACAACTTTAAGGACAAAAATGGACATTATAAGAGACTGCAGATCCTTATGGACCAGAACGAATAAGAGCTTAACCTGATAGAGGTGAACACTTTTGCAGGTGATACTAATTGTTGGGTGGATACCGGAGCTTCCGGCTACTTGTGCACATAGATTCTAGAGCTGGTGCACTATGATATTCGTGAATTTATTAAACTATTCACAACTAAAGGAGACTTATTACAAACAATTGGACTACTCTAGCATTGCTTGGATATCAAGATGTCCCCGGGATAAATATTCCATGCAATTATGACAAGAAGATGAAGTCAAATAAAGGGAAGACCATCAAACAATTGGACTATAGCATTGTTAGCAGTTTGATGAATGTTATGAGCTGCGCTCGACCAGATATAACATTTGCAGTAGGAATGCATAGCAGATTCACTAGCAATCCCGGCGTGGTACTGAAAATTAGTAAAGAGACTCGTGAGATATCTTAAGACGACTCTTAGGTATGCATTACACTATGGTTGATATCCCACGGTAGTAGAAGGTATAATGATGCCAGTTGGTGATTTGAAAATGGGAGTAAGAGGTCTACCAGAGGATTCATTTTTTCTATAGGAGGAACTGTCATATTACGGAAGTCGAAGAAGCAAACACTACTCTCACACTCATCATGTGCTTTGAATTCTATGCACTTGCAGCAACTGTACTCGAGATAGAGTGGCTAAGGGAACTTATGTTTGACCTCCCGCTGATAGGATCTCAGATTTGAACCATTAATATATTGTGACAACTAAGAAACTGCAGCAGTAGCATCAAACTCCCTTTTTAATGACAAGAAAAGGACTGTTTGATTATGTCATGCCTTACTGAATGAGCGCATAACTCATGGTGTCATTTTAGTGATTGACGCATGGAGCCAAGAGAATTTGACAGATCCCTTTACCAAGGGTCTTAAGCTAGTTGATGATACAACAAAAAAATGGACTTGAGAGAGCTGTGATCAATTTGACTATGTAATTTCTACCATAAAGTTGTTGTCATTAGTTCAAAGAGAAATCTACTAAGTAATACACTTTTGGTTCAAAGAAGGATAATATCCATGTTAAAGACTATGATATTAGATTGGTCCGTTAGACAATCTTGGGAGTCTTTATAGAAATGTTCTCTCAATCCGTAAGAAAGACAAATATAAAGAACAACATAAGTAGCATGGTATGTAGCCCCATTAATACATTACATTATTCAAGTAAAAAATTTCGATCTTTACAAAGTCTATCTGGTTCAAAATCAGTTTCGTAAGTATACATTACATTATTCAAGTAAAAAAACATACCTATCAGCCTACATGTATGTATCGAATCAACCAATATGTAAGAAATAGTAGTATATTTTATTGTAAGATATGTATTGTGTATCTTAAGATACTAATAACATTGGGCCAAAGTTGCAAAACAAATAACTAGAAGGGTAAAGATAAAGAAATGGTCCAAGGAATAAGAAATTTTGCCATAGCTTAATCTCCTAATTAGATCAGCCGACCAAATTAAGTGTAGACTAACTTACACAGTGTTGAGAAACTGTTGGGCACTTATTGATACAATTAAGTCCATTTTTAGTGATTTATATGATTAATGTATCATATATTGTGAAGAATAAAAGGAAACTCTTTAAAAGCTTATAGGCACATTTGGATGTGGAATTAGGGAATTTCCGAACTAGCTAATTCTTGGTATAAGGAACTAGGTCTAATTCTGTACTTCAAACGATAATTTGGCAACAAAAAAAATCATGGTTTCAGTTTTCATAGTTTCTCCTGCCTCAAATATTTGGAACTCTAAAATCTAAAATCCCAATTTCACTTGTTTAACCCTACATTAGGATTCTCATACAGTAGCTAAAAGTTAGAAAAGACAACTTGTTCTCTAAGTAAAAGAAAGAAAGAAAGGAGGGAGGGTGGGGGTGGTGAAGAATTGTACTACGAACTAGCCTAAAATAAAATAGAGGGGCAAACATATATGTTGTCATTTCATACATGCTTTTATATCTACATGAACATCGTCTGCTCTTGCTTATTCAATGCAATTATTGATCTGACAGTTATACTTGCTACTTACATTGTGTGATTATAGATAACTATCGTCTGGTTTGTATGTGATTAGCTGAGAATATTCGTGGTTACATAATTTTACCAGGTCATTCTGGCAAGGGAATGGCACTTCAATTACACTACTCCAGACAGATCTAGACTGGAGGTGCTCAGAACCAAGACGCCTCTTCCAACTGAACATTGGCCTTTTGTGAGGTATGGAGGCGACATATAGATACTTGTTTTCCCCTACCGATTTAATTTACTTGTAACTGACTACATTCCTAAACACCTCCAGCAGGGGAGATGGCAGGGGCATTCGGTTTTCAAGGCCTCATACTCCAAAGCTCCAAGACACGGGCCTCGCCCTTCTAGGCTGCACCCAATTGAGATGAAACAGATTGCAGCTGTACTTTTTGGGGAGCAGACATTTCCTTCAAGATGTGCTGTGCCTCCAGGCCTGCCAAGGGCTGTTCTTAGGCCTCTGGCTTCCAACAGGGTTCTATTTTATGAGGATGAGCTGTGCCAAGCAGTGTCACAGAATAAGCTTCGTTAAATATATTCTCGGGAGTCCGATATATGTAAATGCCTTTTGTTCCTTCAAGATGCTTCAGTTAGATGTTAGTGAAATCTAAAATTTTAGGAAGTCTTCAGATGAATATCAAGTCTAGTTATGAGCTTGTTTATGATTTGGTTAATGGATGTATAGTTCGACATTTATTAAGTTGCTTCCTGTTACATTTTCTCTTGGTCTGTATATATTAGCTCCTCTCACCATTTAGTTTCAATGGTATGGAGAGCATTTCTGTTTTTTTTTTCGTATTGTGCTTGTTATTTTAGTATGTGTAATATAAGGGGTCTAAAGCTGTGCATCTTGCTTAAAGACTAAGGAACACTATGTAAGTGAGGCAAGTACTTTGCTAGTGTTCAACTTTGTTACTGACATAAACTCTCCATATACTCTACTCCATATTTTTGTGTGGATCATTTTGCCACGAGGCTTGTCTTGTCTTGTACCTGTCAACGCTCCCAAACGAACCGACGGGGAACCGACATGTGAACTGATGCGACGTGTCGGTTCTCTATTGATTAGTTTGTTTCTATCGAATGCCAGCACCTCTCTGCTAACGTCAGCCGCACAAACAATACGAATGAAGGGCTGATACATGGCATACAGTTTGTCCATTGGTTCCTCCTGTCGATATGTGTAGAAGAACAGTGTATTTAATGGTGTATACCCACTTGCACAGTCTACAAGTTTTCAAGTACATCAAGATTTGAGACATTCTTAAGTAGGGGTGAGCATTCGGTTTATTCGGTCTAAAACCGAACCGAATAAGCAAAACCGAATTCGACCGAACCCGAATAAAGGAAACCGAAACCGAACCGAAATAGGTCCTAACCGATTCCAAACCGAACCGAATAATTAATTCGGTTTTCGGTTTAATCGGTTAAATTATTATTATTAATTAAAACAAACCGGTCCAAAACCGGTCCAGCCCGAAGGCCCAGGTTCTATTACAAGTCTTCCACCATTGCCCTCTTATAGGGCTTGGCTGCTCCCATATTTTTTCTCCCACCGATGTGGGACTAAATGTAGTATTGAGAAATGAAATGAACTAAAAATAAATTGCACAAAATATAGGTGGAGGTGGGATTCGAACCCCACACCTCCCAATAGTTATTCACCCCTCCCTACCAACTGAGCTATGACAATTGTTGGTCATAACATGTAAATTATGTGTATATATTAATTTCTTATTCGGTTTTCGGTTTTAAACCGAAACCGAACTCCAAAACCGAAACCAAAACCGAATAAGAAATTTTAGTGTTTTCAAAACCGAAACCGAACCGATTACATTTTAAACCGAACCGAACCTCTTATTCGGTTCGGTTCGGTTCGGTTTTCGGTCCAAAACCGAATAATGCTCACCCCTATTCTTAAGAGAAATACTTGTGTTTCCTGCTTTACAACATTCAACCCAGGAGGGCTATTTGCAATCGGTGGTTCTTAACTTTCAATGACTAACATCAAATATCCTCTCTATATGTATATCTCCCTCTACTCAATTAACTCTCTTATCCCTCCCTCCATATTTAATTATTCTGTCAATTAATTAATAGTTTGTACCACCCTTCTCTACTTAATTAACTCACTTTTCCTTTCTATTTAATTATTCTAACAATTAATTAATAGTTACTCCCATAATTTCGTAATTAAATTTATTCTTAAGTTGATTAAATGATTGATTCTCTAATTTTTAATTTTATAATTTTAAAACTTTAAATCATATCAAAATCTTACTAAAATTCTAATTAAATTATAATATATTGTATTGTATATATTTCTTTTGTTTACAGCTTAATTAATTTGGAATAAACTTTACTTTGGTATTTTATTTATCCATAAAATAGAATTTCGAAAAAGTCTCTCAAGAGTGCCGAAGGGCAGGACCGTCCCACGGGTACTTGGGCTTGGGCAACCCCCCTCCGTAGAGCTATCCTTCATGTCATTTTGTTTTCTTAGAACCGTGCTAGCCCAAATCCAACTTAAACCTATATTTTTTCAATAGGGATGAGGTACAACCAAATTAGCTCTGGCTAAGGCAAGCCACCCCTCCAGGCGGGCCTTGCCGAAGGACATGGATCACTAGCATGTATATATTTATGATATCTGTAGCTTAATAAGTATATAGTAAAATTTTCTTATATTTTCTACAGATTGGTAAAGAACTCGCAACTATTTGATCTTGTGCCATCAATGTATAAAAAGTTAGAAAGGAATCAAATGTAAGAATTTAATGTTTCATATATTTCTTTCCTTTCTCTCTCTATCAAGAAAAAAATTTCTCTCGAGTTCATATAGGTTGTTTAGACCAAAAGTTCATGCAGTTCATCAAATATGGTTATTTTGAATTTTATATCCGAACAATATCCGAATTCGTATCAATATACGGAGATGGTAATACTCATATTTTATCCTTCGAATGCAACCTGTTATAGTCATTTCTTTCTACAGGGTTGCTTTCCGAGTGAATTTGGTATTACCATTTCCGCAAAATGGATAAAGGTTATGATATTGTTTGAAAATAAAAGTCAATAAACATGTCCTCCAAAAAAACGGATTTGATCAGATCCCATCGAATATAACAAAAAAAAAAAAAAACATTTATAAATAAAGTGAATGCAAGTAGGGTTATGAAAAAAAATGTTTTGGGTCCCAGAAAATTTACTGTAGGATACTATAGTACGAAATTAGCCAAAATGGCAACTTTTTGGATAATTGTAAAATCAGACCCTTCCTGCTAGACGGTCAGGTAGAAATCATGCGGTCTCGAAATTTTTCGTTCGGTTTACATTGAATAGTTGGATTGGGGTGGGTTTAGTTGGTTTAATTCGACCGCTAAACATGGCCCTTCTCAAACAATTGAACATTATCCGATAATTGAACATATGGAGGAGCCCAAAGTGCATGATTTCTGCCAGGCTGTGTGGCGGATCGTCTGGCGGAAAGGGTCTTATTTTACAAATTACCAAAAAGTTGCCGTTCTAGTCAATTTCGTATAACTATAGTATCCTACAACAAAGTTTCTATTTGTGTCCTTAAGAGAACCGATGATTTCTAGGTTAGGACTTTGACTTCTATTTGAGTATAGACATATATAATTTGGATATAATACTTTTAATTAGACTAATATACGAAAATAAGCATTTGGGTTTTAAATATATTCAAATTAGGATGTGGATCTTGAGATGATGATTGACCCATGTTGACCATCAAAATCTATTAATCAATAAATTGAATTAGAACTCAAGAAGTGCAAGAATGTTATTGCGAGTCTGACTCTAATTTATCCTAAAATATTTATTAACAGATTCTAATGGTCAACAAGGATCAACCGTCATCACATGACCTAAACCCTAAGTTGAACATTTTTAGGACCCAAATAATAATTTTTGGATGTTTTGGGCCCAAAGTCTAGTTATCCCTACTTTATTTTAATCAAGAATACATCATTAGGGAAAAGCATTATTCGGTTTTGGACTGAGAACAGATTTGTTTGAAAAAAAGTTCGGTTCAGTTTCAGTTTTGAAAATGCTAAAATTCCTTATTAAATTTCGGTTTCTGTTTTGGATTTTAGTTTCTGCCTAAAATCAAAAATCAAATAAGACTTGCACAATTATAATTACTCTCGTTTTTAGTATATTTTATGATTAAAATATGTATATATTTGTGTATATTTTGAAAATAATAATTATATGGAGGTATTTCAAAGCCAAACTTTGACAATTTAATAACTAGTCCAATTTTGAAATACAATAATAAACATATGTATAAAAGTTACATTTTTTTTAAAAATAATTTAATTATAATGCCAGCTTTGGATTCGGTCCATTAAACAATAAAATAATTCTAACTTGGGTCCATCAAACCATAAAAATATTCCAACCGAATAAATGAATCGATTCGATTCCTGTTATGGCTAGTTTCGGTTAACTTTCGATTTTGAACTTTTAGAAGTTCGATCTACTCGGTTTTGACTATTTCAATTCAATTGAAATCGAACGCTCACCCCGATATCATTACCTAGTGTTGGAAGCAAAGAAATATTACATTTATACAGGTATTCTGATATTGGGATTCGGATTTGATAGATCCATATCCAGTGGAGATTGGATTCTCAGATCCGCATCCCAGATGTAGGCAAATGTTAAAGGCCACCCCCTTTTTACTAAGGGCAACCCATCTACTAAGGGCAACCATGCCTTTGTATTTTTTTTTACTAAGAGCAACCTAAAGTTCACAAGTTTACTAAGGGCCACCAAGAGTACTTTGGAGGAGGAGCTCGGCGTCTGAGTTGTGTGCAGCGAAACTATTCAGCCACACGCGCACCGACCACTGGGCAGTGCTCGACGCCGGCATGGTTGGCCGTGGGGTCGCCGACACGTCAGAGCTGCTTTCAGTCCCAGCGAAGAATGCTCGGTCCCGTAGTTGTGCGTTTGGAGGAAGGATCTCGGCCGGTTCGCGTTCCAGCCGCCCAGGGAGAACCCCCTTTTCGGCCCCTCCACCGCCACGTGAGTGAGCCTCCTCCCGAACCCATTATTCCTTCTCATTCGAATGCCAATTCAACACCCCACTCCTTTTTTTTTTCTTTTCCTTTAAATGCGATGTCTCCTGAAGAACACATATGTGAATTGTCCGTTCCTTGATATATTTTTTGTTTTGGATTTTTCTGATGACCCATTTGAGTATTTCTGAGATATTTTTGGGTCACATGTCGAAGGAGCCCTCCCACCGCCTCAGCCCCCCTCCCCCCGCTGTAGGAGCCCTCCCACCGCCGCAACCCCCCCTCCGCCTCCCTCTTCCCGCCACAGCGGACTGCAGGCCTTGCCTGTAGTCCTGTCTTCACTTTGGACTGCAGGCAAGTTCTCCAGTCACTGTAAGTAAAAAGGGGGTGACCTTTATCATTTGCCCAGATGTATGATCCTGCTCCTACAAGTTTCTTTCATACCTTTCTTTGAACAGAATAGACAGGATATGCACATTTGGGAAATCAATAATCCACAGCCCAATCCAACCGAAGAGACCCATGTACCATTAGCAATAAAGGAAAAAAGCAGCAGCAGGCGCCCTGTACGGTTGTACCCACCAACTTAAGGAGCTAGGTCAGGTAATATGGGCCCTTTTTCCTCTTCTTTTTCTTGATACTTGTTAGGGAAATCAGTCATTCATCCCCTATTCTCTTAGGATCTTGTTTGGTAAATCGTATTTGGAGATGAATTTTAGAATTTTATAGATTTTGAGTCAAATTCATGGAATTCTATATTTGATTAGAGATGGATTGAAAGAAAAAAATTTGGAGTTGGGAGGAAAAAGTTAGTTGTTTTTTTTAATATTTTCGTTATTCTATTAAATATTTAGTTAATACTAATTAGTAGTTAATTAATTAATAATTAGTTATTTTTATATTAATTTTTTTAATAATTTTTTTAAAATATTGCTTCTCTTCTTCTATACTAGTATGTCATTTATTGACAATTTTTTTAGATGGATATGTGGTGTGTGAATGAGCCACCAATATTTCATCTAATTTCTCAGAATATGATCTGTATATACCATCTCAAGAAAGAATAATAGAACATCATAAATGTGTTGGGGATTTGTCTCAATCCTAATTCCTAATTCTTATCTACTATCATCTAAGCGAGAAATTATTCAGTGTGATGGGCTCACAATGTGGAAGTAGCAAATGATGAGCCTGTGCAATGGTATAATGACACATGACAATATCAAAAGCCAAAAAAAAAAAAAAAATCAAACAATTGCCAAATATCATTAAAATAGGATTATCAGAAATATTAAGATATTACCATATGTTATGATACCATTGGACAAAATTACCATTCTGCAGTGCCACGTGGTGAGCCTGTCCCATTGAATAATTTCTCCATCTAAACTAGGTTACCAAACATTATACACATATTCATACCGTGTAGTGAATTAATAAGGAGAGGAGGGTTGTGAAATAAATATTTCTCATCAGGATATTTTTCATAATAGCTCAAGTTGGTTCCTCGAACGGCTATATAGGTTAAGTGTCAAATACTAGCGATACCGGAAGCCCTAGATTTTGCTTTGGAAGTGTTTGATTTAATATATTATGTTGGGCTATTCCCGTCAACATGAGCTTTTGGGAACATTAGTTTAATTAATATGATATCACTTAACTAAAATGACATATGTTGTGAACGCGGTGTGACTTGAACCGGAGTTGGTCCGTGAGGTACGATATTGAATTGGACTCATATGCCTTAAAAGAGAATTCTTATGTAAGGTCTGAACCAATTTTAATTATCTACATCTCATCATCCCACTCCTACCCGATGTGGGACTAAATTACCAATACCATTGTCACCCACTTTTGAGCGCTCAACCGGAAACGAAATACAATCTAACAGTCTTCACCTTAGTTCATTTCCGCTAGCCGAATAACCTTAGCACTATTGTTACATTTGTCCGTTTTCACTAGCCGAACAACCTTGGCATCCCTGCTACCTTTTGTTCTTCCTGCCAGCTGAACAACCTTAACGCTCCTGCTACCTTTATTCGTTTTCGCTAACCGAATAACCTTAGCACCCTTGTTGCATTTGTCCATTTTCGCTAGTCGAACAACCTTATTAATTAGCACTCCTGCTACCTTTATTTGTTCCCGCTAGCCGAATAACCTTAGCACCATTGCTACATTTGTCTGTTCCCACTAGTCGAACAACCTTTACACCCCTGCTACATTTTGTTCGTTTCCGTCAGTCGAACAACCTTAGCACTCCTACTACCTTTATTCGTTCAGGAGATCCAACATATTGTCATCTCGATCCGTTCGACCTGCCCAAACTCGTTGGAAACGCAGTGTGATCCGAACTGAAGTTGGCCCATGAGGTACGATATTGAATTGGGCCCATATGCATTAAAATAGATTTTTTTATGTAAGGTATGAACCAATTTCAATTATCTACACCTGATGATCCCACTCCTACTTGATGTTGGACTAAATTACCAACACCATCATCACCTACCTACTTTTGAGAAACGAGATACAATCCAACAATATCACATCAAAACGTCCCGAGTACAAATCCTCCCTTCCAATAATTAAATGGCTTATATTGTCTAGCTTTCCTCGCATGATTATACTTTCTTGGCCTTAGTCCAAGTGCACGTTCTAGGCTCATCCATGTGCAAGTACATCCCAGGTTCTTGTAATCTCGACCCATACGTCAAGATTTAATATATAATGTCGGCCCGTTCTGTTACGTTTGTCTCGAATTCCCTCGGCAGGTCTATGTTTTTGGTCCACTACAACAAAATCTGGTGGCTGCATCTTAAAAAATAGAGGTTTGTGATGAAAGTGGAGTTGAGAATTCATAGCGCCAATTGTAATTTCTCTTTTTGAAATTATTAGAAGTTATTTAGAAACCATCTTGATCTTCGGCTGTGGAGTAGGTTACCCAGACCGAACCACGTTAAACCTTTGTGTTTCTCATGTCACTTTTTCTTGCTATTTCTCGTTGATTTCTGTGCTTGCAGCAATAGCACGTTCCTACCGGGTCAATCTTTTGTGAACATCATTTAACTAACAAGAAGATCCAAGTTAATGATGGGAGTGTCAAAAGTGACATTGAAGACGAATGACGAAGGAATCAAGGTGTTCATTCGGTGAGAACCTTGTCACTAACACTTAGATGATGGGGCTGTTGCGTGGTGTGATGGACCGCCAAGGGACTGTGTCACACTAGGAGATGGCTCAAATTGGAGAGTCAAAAGGCTTAAACAAGTATGTGAGTCATGATGTTTTGAAAAGCAAAGGGGCATATGCAGACCATAGGCCTAGACCACTCTATCTTCATTTTTCTCTCCAAAGTAGATGTAGTTGACATCTACGCTCTAGCTTGCGAGAGAGTATAAAAAAAACACTCTTTCTACATATTTTGCTTTATTTTTACTAGTCTAAGTTTAGTTCCAGATTGGGAATCATGAAAACTTTGTTAAGTCTTTTATGGAGCTTCTTATGATTCATAACTAATTTCCTGAGACAAGGCTTAGATGAAGTTAAGATTTACAATAAGAGTCAATTTCAGGTCAAGTAGTAGCTTAGAAATGTTGCGATACACATGAAAATTTTCTCTCTTTTTACAATAAGAGTATGATTTTTTGTGGAACCAAGTAAACCCGAACATCTAGGGGTAAAGCCATTACAAATTATGAACGAGATGTGGTGAACTAATAAAACTTGTTTGCCTATAAGGCAAGGTTCGCAGTACCGATATCAAAATCGATTTCAGACCCTTCCTATGAGTATCGACATCAACGGTATCAGGTTCTTCGTTCGGAGAACAAAAATAATAAAGAAATTATTTGAAAAAACTACAAAAACATTTGATACATATTTAGACAATGTTATATATTACATGCTGTTTCTCGTTAGTTTTAAACGAATAATATTTAATATTTGCGATATCATTCACCCACAATATATATTACTGTTCATTTTACTTACCTTTAAATATAGTACAACCACAATAAATAGTTTAGAAGAGACATTAATATGGATGAATGTTATGAATTTATAAGTATACAATATTTAAAAATGGTAATGGTTACAATGTGTCAATAAGAATTCTTATCGATCAACAATAATCAACAATTGTATTGACACTATTTTTCCATACTCCTCTCTCGTTCGGTCAATTTTTCTTTGTCGAATTGATTGTAAAAGAGACCCCAATATTGGTATCGGCTAGTATCGAATGGTATCGAATTGGGACATGCCAAAATGGATATGATCCGGTCGTTACGTATCGGTATCATCCGATAGTATAAACTATCCCTAATTGTGTTATTTCTCATCTTTTTTGTATCTTTCTCTCTTTTGTTGCCTTATCTTTCTTCTTATTTTCTATTAGTTATGTTGCTTTTGATTTTCAAATAAACTTGATAAAACTTCTTATACCCTTTGTGAATGTAATACTGAAACCTAAGAATCATAAGTTATACTAGTTTTGGTACAAAACTGGATATATTTTCTTTTAATGAACTCAAGATACTACTATCAGTTTCCCTGTAATCATACTTATCAGAGAACTATATCTTGACCTTTGACTTTTCGATATACGATAACACTATTGGTCCTAGACTTCAAGGGACTGGACCAATGAGTAGTTTGACGACTTCTCTGTGATTCAGAAATTCCTTTCAAATTCTTAAGTGGAGTGAGAAAATAGAAGATCAATCTTCCCTCCAATTTATGATGACACTGAAGAAGCGTACTAAGTGATAGTTTGTATTGATCACTTTCAACCAACTTATATGCCACAACTGCCCGATGAGGTATCTTCACAATAACAGGTATGGACAGCTAAGGGAGCTGTTTCGATTTGATGTACATAGGGGATGTTTGGATAGAAGTAACTCTTTGAAAGTGTAAAAGTGCACTTACAACAGGCTGAATTATAGTGCACTTGCAGCAAGTGGCACTTTCCAAAATATGTTTAAATATAGTACTTTTTGTCTCCTACAAATGGAAGAAAAATGAGTTTGGTGTTTGGATGGTTGTTGAAAGTGGAGAGAAAATGAGTTCGGTTGTTTGGATGGTTGTTGAAAGTGGATGTTGGGGTTGGAGATAAATGAAAAACACATTAATTATCTTGCAAGTTCAGTGCAGCTACAAATTATTTCTCACTTTCACTCCACTTCTATCAAACCAAACAGCCCCGTAGAACATATCTATATCAAGAAAGCCATATGAAGTATATTATCAGTATCAACTTACTGAAAACTTCCATTGCACCTGTCAAATCTTAAATCTGATTTTCTGAAAACATCACATGTGGGGACTATGTATATCTTTCATAAATAGAGTGGGAGGTTAGTGAAACAGACAACATAATTGAGGTTGAGTCTTGATTTAATCAATTAGAGTCCTATTGCATTTACTATTGTCACTTTAATTTTCTTTTTAAGGTTTTGCAGTTCAATGACATGCATATCAGTAAAACATAAAAAATGAGCACATATGGTCCAAAATCAATTGTAAATTCATCAAGATATAGCTAGAGGGGCCTTTTAGTTTCAATTTGATCTTTACTGGAAAAGAATTCCATGGAACTCTCATGGAAGAAAATCATCACTAGCGATAATGAATGTGATATATTCTTGAGTTATTTGTATTTACCCCTCCCCTCCATTCTTAATTCATAATTCTGTTTGCCCCCCATTTTTAATATAATCACTATTACCCCCCATTCTAATGGTCAAGAGATAACGTTAGAGAAGGAAGAGAAAAAATGCCACGTCATTCCATATACATATTAAAAAGACCAAAACACCCTTGAGACTAATGCCATGCCAGGTGATATTTAGGTTTTAGTTGGTGCAAAAACTCAAATGCACACAACTAGCACTTAATTAGTGGAGAAAAAAAGAACCCTTTAGTGAATTTCAAGTAAGCTCAAACCAATTTGTGAACCATCCAGTGTAAACTAAATACAGACTTACAATATGGTGGATCTTTTGAACTAATACAGTGACAAACTAATGTACACCAATGTAGTGTCCTGTCCCGCTCAGTCAATCAGAGGAATCGGAACGCCGACGGCGTTCAGACTTAGCCTTGCAACGTGTCACCCTCACTTTTCCCAGTTAGGGGTAAAATGGTAATTTTCCATTTTATAATATTTTTGGGAATTTTATTTCATGAATATTATTATTTAATTATTATAGGAGTCGGGTTCGAATTTCATCGCATTCCGAGTTAATTCGGGACCCCGGTAAATTTTGACTTGAGCTGTAATTAGCATGTTATTTAACCATGGCCCACCACACTAAACTTTTAGGTTTAGGAGTTTGGATTAGTCCCCCATGAGTAATTAAGTTTAATTATGATTTTTATTTATTTTTAGCAACTTTCGAAACCATTTTTGGGACTTAACTTAGCCTAGAAGCAAGGGAGGGGCAAACTTGTAATTTCAAGTGCCCCTACCCTCCCTTACCTGGCTGGTCATATAGGCACCCCCTCCACCTCTCATTTCTTCTTCACTAAGTCTTCTTCCTCTCTCTTCATTCTTTCTTCTTCCAACTCTTTCTTCTTCCTCTTCCAACTCCATTAGGTATGTCATTAAACCCTCTTTAATTCCTCTTTGGATGTAGTTCCTTAACATTAAATGGAGAGGAGAAGGTTCTCTACCATTTGCCCACAACTTTGTAGGTTTTCTCTAGAAAAATAGGTTGATGATTTATTAGGATTTAATCATTTTGAGAATGATATATATATATATATATATATATATATATATATATATATATATATATATATATATGTGTATATATATATAGTTATGAGAGTGTATTTATATATATATATAGATATGAGTGAGTATTTGTATATGTATATGGATTGGGTGTGTATGTATGTATATATAGATGTGTGAGTGTTGTGTATATATATAGATAGATATATATATTATAGATGGTTAGATATATATATATATATATATATATATATATATATATATATATATATATATATATATATATATATATATAGATTGATATAGATATATATATATAGAGGGATATATATATATATATAGATATAGATATGTATGTATAGAGGAGGAAGGAGTAGAAGGAGATGAAGAAGAAGAATAAGACCAGCAGCAGCAGCAGCCTAGGCTGCTGCCAGGAAACAATCCCCCCCCCCCCCCCCCCCCCCCTATGGCCTTTAAGCCTAATAAAACCCCCTTTTTACCTATGTGTATATATATATATATATATAGATATATATATATATATATAAGTATTATATATGGTTGGAATCGTAGAGAAGAGTAGAAAAAGATTATGTAATGAGAAGTTAGAAAAGAATTAGAGGTTAGAAGAAAAGATAGGAAGAAGTTAGAAGAAAAGGGAAAAAGCTAGAATAGAAAAAGGGAAAAACCGAGTTAGAGGGCGAAACGGAGTTCGGAGTATCCGATTGAGTTGAAACTTGGCGTGGGGCATGAATACGTGATTTAGATTTTGCGGGTAGGCTTTCGAGTGAAATTCGGGGTCGTAGGGCGCCCGTATCGCGCCGTATCGGTGCGTATCTTGAAATATTCAAGATTTTGACAACGGGCCGTATCGTGGACCGAATGTCCACGTTACCTAGGTATTTTGGTAGATATTATATGTATAGGCTAGTATCATACTACCCTAGGGAGATCGGGTCAAAATATCAAGCGTAGGTAGGCTAACTGGATAGTTGCCGAAGCTAGAATTTTACCCTTTTTAAGGGTAAAATAGGATATTGGCCTACGGCCAAGATATGAGTTTCGAAGTCCAAGATGGACTTGGATATGGGTTGTAGAGGTTGGTAATAGTTAGAAATAGTCACCTAGACCTAGTCTTGGCCCCGGTTGACCACGGTTGACTTTTTGGACCAAAAGTCAACTTTGGGTCAACGCTTTACCCAAATTAGTCCCGATTTCCATTAGACTTTTGTAGTTGACCAAAAGTCAACTATTAGTCACCATTGACCTAGGGTTGACCATGGTTGACCTAGAGTTGACCAGAGTTGACCAGTTGACCAAAAGTCAACTGTAGGCCAACTCTTGATCCCGTTTGACTTTCTTCGACTTGTTTTGACCTGTGATGACTGGTATGACCTAGGATTGACTTGGTTAGGCTTAGATTGACTTGATATGACTTGATTTGACCTAGATTGACTTGACAGGACTTAGTGTGACTCAGTGAGACCTAGTTTGACCTAGATTGCATATCATTCATTGTAAATCATTCCTAAACTTGTTTAAACCTAAATTAACTTACAGTATCTCATATTTAGGTCTTCTGATACCGCTCTGAGCATTGATATACCATACAGCTCAGGACAGCAGGCGAGTACATTCACTGATAGTTTTCATTGTCTTGATATTTGCTATATCCGATTCAGTCGTAGTGTCTTACTTGATTCTCAGACACGATAGTTCACGGACTAGTATTGTCGGATTCCTGTCATGAGATGTCATTCCTGGATTTCTTGGGATACTTGTACTTGCTTGGTCTTGATTCTTGTACTTGTATTGACGCCGATTCCTGAAGAGGACTTGCTCCCCTCTTAGGGAATCCCGCATCATGACGTGCTATGTCCGGATCCGTATACTACTCGGGGAATGGGGAATATTATAGATAGTGTGATCAATGCCCCCTTGAGTTACTCCTTGCACCATAGCTATACCCTCACCTCACGATGGGTATAGCCTGACCTGTGTTACTTCTCGCTCCATAGCTTACCATCCCGGCCGGGCCGAGTCCACGTACTTGTAGCCGATCGGCTGGAAGCCTGATTCTTGACCCATACCGATCACATTAGGCTATAATATTCGAGGCACATTTTATATTTACTTTTCTTGTCATATATCATGTTCTGTTCTATATTCAGTACTTTCTCACCATGCATGATATACAGTTACTCACATGCTCTACATGCCTTTACATTGTACCTTGATTGGAGACTAAGTTCTGCTCGGGAGAAGAGTTACAACCCCGGTCCTTGTTTGGTTTAAGGGTTGTAACTCGGCTTCCGAATGGTTCCCAAGTCTTCAATATCTTTGTCTTGTAGTTCATTATACTGTCTCTTATAGAACTTGTCAATTCACATGGAACTGCTGTTAGTGTTTGTACTTGCTCATTTTCCTGACAGGATACCGTTGACAAATTTTACAGATGTTTCTGAGACAGATGGAGACTCAGGCCAGGGCAGTGGCCTGATAGATTGGCCACTAGATTTTATGCTCCCTGAGTAGTTAGCACTTGTTAGGCTTGACTGGACTGCGATCCAGCTTTAGATTTTAGAATGTAGTATTATATATTATTCTGTGATGTTACGTTTAGTTTTGGACTTGTATGGATCTCGAACTTATTTCTTGCTTCATCTATCATATTTCCTTTCCATGCTATCTACCTTAGTTTTACATTTGTAATTGAGACTGTATTGCTATGTCACCTCCATTCGGAGTGTATATACTGTACAGGTACCTTTATCTGTTTAGTTGTAGTATTCTAGATGACCTAGACAGCGTTCTACCGCCGATGCTGCGGCGTAGGCTGGACGTACCCACTTCTCGTGCCCCTAATCAGGGTGCGGGTCGTGACACATTTTTGTGGTGGCCCACGCAGGTCGAGTTTATGTAGTGTTATTCGAACTTGAGTACCACTACAGCCTGCAGTAGGAATAGGATATATTTTGAAGTTACTCAATCACATTTTAGGAAAATTCTGATATTTTGATTACCATGACAACTCTTCTTGCATTTGAATTCAATTGTCTTCCTTTGATAATATCTTATCTTGTGCCATATTGATCTCTTGGGTTCAATTCGTCTTCAGGATGACAGTGACTCGTTCTCGGGCAGCAGGGCCTAGTGCCCCAGAGAGGTCAGATCCGGGAGGTCTTCCACCTCCAGCTGCGGGAGCTACAGTTGAGAGAGCTGCCACCTCAGTCCCTGCCCTTCAGGCAGGAGCAGCAGCGACGGTTCCAGAAGGTCTTCCACCTCTAGCAGCGGGACTGTCCATGATCGTTCCTGATATTCTTCCACCGCCGTCTCCGCTACCGACAGATACTCAGGGGATGATGGCCCTTCTGCAGCGGATATTGCAGACTCAGAGCACGCAGGCAGACCTGTTGCGGCGGAGCATGGAGAACTCCCATCAGCTGGCGATGGCAGCACTTGAGAGGGTTATACCGAGTACAGTTTAGGGTACCCCAGTTCAGTACCAGGGACCAGGCCAGAGGCAGGCTACTCGGTGCGCTTTCTGCAGGAGGCTAGGGCACACTAGAGAGGCTTGTAGGAAGAGGTTGGACGTCTGCCTATACTGTGGGGCGCCCGATCACCAGCTGAAGGATTGCCACGCTAGTGGAATCCGAAGAGACCAGGATAGAGTACATCAGGCACCAGCACGTGACGACCAGCAGCAGGGGCAGGGCAAGAGGCAGGCCGTCCAGTGTGCTTTTTGTAAGAAGATGGGGCACACCCGGGATGTTTGTAGGATGAAGCTGGGAGTTTGTTTATTTTGTGGAACTCCAGACCACCAGATGAAGAACTGTGCAGCCCGTGCAGCCAGACAGGCAGGCCGGGACAGAGTGTGGCAGGCTAGAGGAGGCCACCAGGGGCGAGCTTTCGCCATGACAGTTGAGCCCACTCAGGCAGTAGCAGAGCAGATAGCAGGTTCCAATCTTTCGATCTCATTTCCGTATTTGCTTCCTTATAAACTGTCTTGAACTTCGATTCTATTTGTTCTTCGATCGTTGGATGAAATTTTGTCCTTGTGATGTAATATTCTTCTGAGATAAGTCGTATGGGCTAGGTCGCCTCGATTATGAGATTTTAGAATTCTCTAGGGTCATGCTAGCAGGCAGAGTGAGGACATATAGTCGGACTATGGACGTATTTCTCGGGTGTGGGAATTTAAGGTTTTCGCTGCCAAGCTAGCGGCAATGCGAAAATTTTAAATACCATAATTCTAGAGGTATGTACCTTAGTCAAGGACTCTGTGATTATCGTAGCCTTGCTCACTAGCATGACGGAGATTCTGAGTATCATGATGATTGGACAGACGCATACGATTATCGATTGCATGATTTTTTGTGTTTACTTGTTTTAAAATTTTGAGGATGTTTTTTTGGGTGGATAGACTTATAGCACCCAGTTTCTATTTAAGAGTAATTTTAAATTTTATAATTTTAGTCATTTAATTCATGTTTTGATTTTTGAGATTTTAAATCATTTTAAATTTTAAGCCATGATTTATGATTTTAATGATTTGCTAGTGAAACCTTAGAGACTGTTTGACCTAGAGCCTAACCATGTGATTAGGATATTTTCAGTATCATTTCTGGCCCAAGGGTATTTTGGTCATTGGACCTCTTTGATTTATTTTGATATTTTGCATTGGTGATTGTTGATTTGGCTTTTGATAGGTGAGATTTTGTGATGGTTTCGTGTCCGTGTCGGACACGTAACAGTTTTTATTATTATTTGCAAGTGTTGTTGTGTCTTAAGAGATTTTTATTTTGCTGAAATTTTTGGAGGTATTCGAGAGGGATTGTTTTCTGCATGTGTTTTTCTGTGATTGCTTTGTTTTAATTTCGAGGACGAAATTTTTTTTAAGGTGGATAGACTTGTCACCCTCACTTTTTCCAGTTAGGAGTAAAATGGTAATTTTCCATTTTATAATATTTTTGAGAATTTTATTTCATGAATATTATTATTTAATTATTATAGGAGTCGGGTTCGAATTTCATCGCATTCCGAGTTAATTCGGGACCCCGGTAAATTTTGACTTGAGCTGTAATTAGCATGTTATTTAACCATGGCCCACCACACTAAACTTTTAGGTTTAGGAGTTTGGATTAGTCCTCCATGAGTAATTAAGTTTAATTATGATTTTTATTTATTTTTAGCAACTTCCGAAACCATTTTTGGGACTTAACTTAGCCTAGAAGCAAGGGAGGGGCAAACTTGTAATTTCAAGTGCCCCTACCCTCCCTTACATGGCTGGTCATATAGGCACCCCCTCCACCTCTCATTTCTTCTTCACTAAGTCTTCTTCCTCTCTCTTCATTCTTTCTTCTTCCAACTCTTTCTTCTTCCTCTTCCAACTCCATTTGTATGTCATTAAACCCTCTTTAATTCCTCTTTTGCATGTAGTTCCTTAACATTAAATGGAGAGGAGAAGGTTCTCTACCATTTGCCCACAACTTTGTAGGTTTTCTCTAGAAAAATAGGTTGATGATTTATTAGGATTTAATCATTTTGAGAATGATATATATATATATATATATATATATATATATATATATGAATATGTGTATATATATAGTTATGAGAGTGTATTTATATATATATATATAGATATGAGTGAGTATTTGTATATGTATATGGATTGGGTGTGTATGTATGTATATATAGATGTGTGAGTGTTGTGTATATATATATAGATAGATATATATATTATAGATGGTTAGATATATATATATATATATAGATTGATATAGATATATATATATAGAGGGATATATATATATATATATAGATATAGATATGTATGTATAGAGGAGGAAGGAGTAGAAGGAGATGAAGAAGAAGAATAAGACCAGCAACAGCAGCAGCAGCAGCAGCCTAGGCTGCTGCCAGGAAACAATCCCCCCCCCCCCCCCCAATGGCCTTTAAGCCTAATAAAACCCCCTTTTTACCTATGTGTATATATATATATATATATAGATATATATATATATATATATATATATATATATATATATATATATATATATATATATAAGTATTATATATGGTTGGAATCGTAGAGAAGAGTAGAAAAAGATTATGTAATGAGAAGTTAGAAAAGAATTAGAGGTTAGAAGAAAAGATAGGAAGAAGTTAGAAGAAAAGGGAAAAAGCTAGAATAGAAAAAGGGAAAAACCGAGTTAGAGGGCGAAACGGAGTTCGGAGTATCCGATTGAGTTGAAACTTGGCGTGGGGCATGAATACGTGATTTAGATTTTGCGGGTAGGCTTTCGGGTGGAATTCGGGGTCGTAGGGCGCCCGTATCGTGCCGTATCGGTGCGTATCTTGAAATATTCAAGATTTTGACAACGGGCCGTATCGTGGACCGAATGTCCACGTTACCTAGGTATTTTGGTTGATATTATATGTATAGGCTAGTATCATACTACCCTAGGGAGATCGGGTCAAAATATCAAGCGTAGGTAGGCTAACTGGATAGTTGTCGAAGCTAGAATTTTACCCTTTTTAAGGGTAAAATAGGATATTGGCCTACGGCCAAGATATGAGTTTCGAAGTCCAAGATGGACTTGGATATGGGTTGTAGAGGTTGGTAATAGTTAGAAATAGTCACCTAGACCTAGTCTTGGCCCCGGTTGACCACGGTTGACTTTTTGGACCAAAAGTCAACTTTGGGTCAACGCTTTACCCAAATTAGTCCCGATTTCCATTAGACTTTTGTAGTTGACCAAAAGTCAACTATTAGTCACCATTGACCTAGGGTTGACCATGGTTGACCTAGAGTTGACCAGAGTTGACCAGAGTTGACCAGTTGACCAAAAGTCAACTGTAGGCCAACTCTTGATCCCGTTTGACTTTCTTCGACTTGTTTTGACCCGTGATGACTGGTATGACCTAGGATTGACTTGGTTAGGCTTAGATTGACTTGATATGACTTGATTTGACCTAGATTGACTTGACAGGACTTAGTGTGACTCAGTGAGACCTAGTTTGACCTAGATTGCATATCATTCATTGTAAATCATTCCTAAACTTGTTTAAACCTAAATTAACTTACAGTATCTCATATTTAGGTCTTTTGATACCGCTCTGAGCATTGATATACCATACAGCTCAGGACAGCAGGCGAGTACATTCACTGATAGTTTTTATTGTCTTGATATTTGCTATATCCGATTCAGTCGTAGTGTCTTACTTGATTCTCAGACACGATAGTTCACGGACTTGTATTATCGGATTCCTGTCATGAGATGTCATTCCTGGATTTCTTGGGATACTTGTACTTGCTTGGTCTTGATTCTTGTACTTGTATTGACGCCGATTCCTGAAGAGGACTTGCTTCCCTCTTAGGGAATCCCGCATCATGACGTGCTATGTCCGGATCCGTATACTACTCGGGGAATGGGAAATATTATAGATAGTATGATCAATGCCCCCTTGAGTTACTCCTTGCACCATAGCTATACCCTCACCTCACGATGGGTATAGCCTGACCTGTGTTACTTCTCGCTCCATAGCTTACCATCCCGGCCGGGCCGAGTCCACGTGCTTGTAGCCGGTTGGCTGGAAGCCTGATTCTTGACCCATACCGATCACATTAGGCTATAATATTCGAGGCACATTTTATATTTACTTTTCTTGTCATATATCATATTCTGTTCTATATTCAGTACTTTCTCACCATGCATGATATACAGTTACTCACATGCTCTACATGCCTTTACATTGTACCTTGATTGGAGACTAAGTTCTGCTCGGGAGAAGAGTTACAACCCTGGTCCTTGTTTGGTTTAAGGGTTGTAACTCGGCTTCCGAATGGTTCCCAAGTCTTCATATATCTTTGTCTTGTAGTTTATTATACTGTCTCTTATAGAACTTGTCAATTCACATGGAACTGCTGTTAGTGTTTGTACTTGCTCATTTTCCTGACAGGATACCGTTGACAAATTTTACAGATGTTTCTGAGACAGATGGAGACTCAGGCCAGGGCAGTGGCCTGATAGATTGGCCACTAGATTTTATGCTCCCTGAGTAGTTAGCACTTGTTAGGCTTGACTGGACTGCGATCCAGCTTTGGATTTTAGAATGTAGTATTATATATTATTCTGTGATGTTACGTTTAGTTTTGGACTTGTATGGATCTCGAACTTATTTCTTGCTTCATCTATCATATTTCCTTTCCATGCTATCTACCTTAGTTTTATATTTGTGATTGAGACTGTATTGCTATGTCACCTCCATTCGGAGTGTATATACTGTACATGTACCTTTATCTGTTTAGTTGTAGTATTCTAGATGACCTAGACAGCGTTCTACCGCCGATGCTGCGGCGTAGGCTGGACGTACCCACTTCTCGTGCCCCTAATCAGGGTGCGGGTCGTGACACAACGGCTGCTCGAAGACATCGCTTGGTCGAGGCGACTCCTCGCTAAGGTGGGGTAGTTTCACTGAACTCGCCTCATCTTTGCCTTCACATAATAAATCGCATGTTTTCAACTTGCACAAGTAGGCTTGATAATAAAAAAGACGAATCCATATAGATAAGGAAATAATCCCGACAGGTCGAATTGAGTCAGAATATGGAAAGGTCCAACGGTCGGCTTAGAGTTGGTGCACGGCGTGCTTTGAAAATGACACTCGATCCTTCGTTCCGTGGCTTGGGAGAAGAAAAAGTTGGTCTTCGACACAAACTATGAATTAGCCTAAGTCATAGGCGTCGTCCGCGTAAATGCTTGATAAAGCATGCAAGCTTCCACGATGCAAGGCCTGGCATAGTTGCCCGTCTCTTGGGTTAAGTTGTAGGCTCGATTAAGTTAGGCAACGTTATGCCGGTCGACCTAAGTCATTCCAATTACTGTTCCATGTTTTCTGCGGTTGTCGATTGTGAGGACCCTGATTTTTGGGAATTATTTTTTTAGTATATCTAATTATTAGGTTATATTGTATATTTGATTATGATTATATATGTAATCTTCTGTGTCTTTGATTTTTGGAGCACAAGACGTGCCCATCTCTTGAAACGTCCTTCATGAGTTTTGTAGTAGACATGATGACCTTCAACTTGATATATTATGTCCCAACCAAACTTGTCCTCTAGCATTCTTTTGACTCTGTGCAACTTCGGGTCAAATTTAGGCAATTAGATCATTTATCATAATTCCAGACCTAACTTCCCACGTGAGTTCGGGACTCGACATAAATCAAAACTATTCGACCCAATTATGGTTTTGACTCATTTTGAGCCTACGACGCACATGCTAAGAGTGTGCCACTCAATCGAGTCTCCATGTGCTATTTAATTCCGAATGGCACAAGAGACTTATTGGTTGACTCTTAGAGTTCGATTAAATTAGAAAATATATTTGGACCCTAACCTAGCCAACCCCACCTGGTAGAAAGCCATGTTAGGTGTAAAACCCCTAAATTTCTACTATTTTTTATATATTTATTTTGGTACTGATTTAAATTTTTTGCAATATACGTCGCGTAGTCGTATTATACGTCACGCACGAAATTTTATTTCTTTTTCGAATTTGCTCGACGAGTGCGAATATGTGCGAGCATACATAATTAATTTTTTTTTTTCATTTTTATGGTTCCAAAATAATATACATAATAATTATTTTGTTAGCATTCCAAAATTTTCTAGTTTGTTATTTATTTATAAAGCCTTTCATTTATACAACTATAATAATAAATAATTATTCTTATAAAATTTTATTTAAAAAAATATATTTATGTAAATATTATTTGGTCATAGATAAATGTTTCGTAATTATTTATTTGTTTATTATTAAATAATAATGTAATTTTCGAAATTATTATATTATATTTTTGGAAAATATATTTCAAAATTTTTGTGACGATTTAAATCTTGATTTGAATTTATGGATTTATTTAAATAGTAAAACATTTGAAATTTGATTTATCCCATTGATTTTAAAACCAAAAATTTAAGTAGATTTAAATTTGATTTGTATTTGATTTGGGTTTGAATTTCTTGAATTGATTTAAATTATTAGATTGAATATTCTAAGTTGGGTTTAAACTATTCCTAATCATATCCAAATGGAAATTCTCACATCCTATAAATAGGCAGGTACTCCTCCATAAATTCCTCACATCACAAATTACTCCGTAAATTTCTCCACCTAGGTGCGTGGATCGTGTCTGTGTCCAATTCCTTCCGTGTCAGCCGTGACGGCCTCGGGTCCGACCCCGGTGACTCTCTTATTCCACACTTCTTACATTTATATTTATTATTTTCATGTCGACAATTCCGACACGATTCAATCAATCCCTAATCCTAACCCAAATCCTAAAATCTGGCCTACTACTGCTATTAACTACGGTCGGTGATCCCGGCCGCAACGACTCTGCCATCCCCGGCACCCCGACCTCCCTGTCCAGCCATACAACCACAAGCGCCCGCATCCGCCGCAGACCCGTCTCCACCATCCCACACCCTATCATCCACCACCGCCCTTGGCCGACGCCACCCCGGCGCTGCCATCGTTCTGCCACCAATACCACCATCATCCCCGCTGTCAGCATCACGACCACCACCCCAGTCATCATCACCGCCGCTGCCACGACCGGCCACTTCCCGGCCAATTCCCCCAACACAACCACCGGCCAAGCGATCGTCGCCACCATCGAAAATAAGAAAGAAACCAAAAACCTAGCTCTAGACTCACCTTGCCGGACCGCCTCGACGTCGCCCCGCCTCCGTACGTCGCGACCGAGCTCCGTGAGACACCGCACGCCACCAAAGAAATCGGTCAGCCCCAGTCGCCGACTCGCCTCCTTTCCTCTCCGCCGCTTCCCCAGGATCACCCGCCCGACGACGAGCCCCCCGCCGGCGCCAGCACGCAGACCAACCGCCGCGCCCCTTCCGACACAAAACCCTTCGCCGCCGCCTAGATCTGGCGCCGGCCTCCGTACAGACCGGCGCCGCCACACCCACCGGAACCCCGTTCTCTGCCGCACGCCAAGCCCGACCCCCACCGTCTCCGCCGAGGTCGGCCCTTCCCGCCTTCTTCTCCAACTCTCTTTCGCTCTCTTCCTCTCCCTCTCTCTCTCTCCTCCGCCCGCCGACTTCCCCCCAGCCCTCTTCGCCTCTCACCGCCGAACCCCTTCCCGGCCACCCCAGTGACATCCGTCTTTCCCCCTCCGCTCTTCTTTCCTTTTTCTTTTGACCTCCCCATCCCCCTCTCTCTCTTTCACTCGCCTGTTCCTTCTCTTAACCTTCTTTCCTTCTTTGTCCTTTTTTTTGTTTTAAAGGGAAGAAAGCTATGTTGCTTTCTGGGATAGTTTATGCATTGGAAGAAAGCTATGTTGCTTTCTGCGATGGTTATGCATTGGAAGTTCAGGATTTTATTATTATTATTATTATTATTATTATTATTATTTTATTAATATATTTTTAGTTGGTTGTTTAGTTACAATATTATTATTATTATTATTATTAAGATTAAGGTTATCATTAAACTTTTTATTAATATTTCAAAAATTCTTATAAACCCTAATTATAATGTTTTAGTATTTCGCCTATTTTAAAATATAGATTTTCTACATAAAAACATATCCTGACAACCTTAGAGCTTGTCCTAAAACTATTTCTTTATTTTTCAAATAAATATCATCATTAGCAAAATATAGTTTTAAATATTCTATAAATATTTCTGGATCTTTAAATAGATAATAATAATATGGATTTTAACCAAAATTTTATATGACAAAAAAAATATAGGTTTCAACCTAAAATAGTATTTTGACAAAACTTACAATTTTGCTCTAAAAACAACTTTCTATTTTTCGGGTATTTGTTTGATAGCATACTTTTACTAATAAATAGTTTTCAAATTATAAATTACTAGTATTCATCTAAAAACATATTTTTAGTAATAAAAATATAGTTTAAAATTATCATACATATTTTCTAGTAGTTATGTAAAATATTTTAGGCAAAGTATAGTTTTGACCTAAGAAGATTTTTACTACCTACCTTAAAAAAATAATTTTTGGACATATATATTTTCTTTCAAGAACTATGAGTATTTTTAAATCATGTATATCTTCTTATATATCAAATTCCTTCGATTATCCTTCCGACAGTGACTCAACCCATTAGCCTCGTTCCCTCACAAATTCTGCACAACCCCCTGTTCACCCTAACTAATTCGACCGTCCCGAACCCAATAGAACTGTCCGTGCCACCATCCGAGGTCACCATGAATAGTTGTTGCACGAAAGTCGATCTTGTGCCACCTTTATTGTACCACACCAGGCAGCTCACCAGGCGTCGCAACAGGCAAGTATACCTTGCTAATTAACTATCAATTATTTATTTACTGCATTATTTACTTTATTTCATATTGTTAGTTTCCTTTGATATAAATTGCGCGTCCAAGCTATACTTGGGTGCAAGCGACTTTATTAGTCATATTTTATTTTATGCATGATGACTTAGTATTAGCGGACTATCTTCTTGTTGGGGGATATCCTTATATCTTCCTTTGACTGTGACACTCACACTACACGGTTGGAGACATGTTGGTAGGGGCACGACTTATTGACTAGCTATCTCTAAAGTCGTGTGACGGTAGATGATCGTAACTGCTATGACTAGGATTTTAGAGACTCAAGCAGTTATAAAACTGGACGAGCCATGGACATGACTTGAACAGTGTGGGATATATTGGGGGAGGACAGTCGCTAGTGTGTATGGGAAGCCAAACAGGTAAACCACAGTCTCCGGATGGAACTGTGGCGATATATTTGCAGATGCCCTCTGACGTTTTAGACGTTACGGACGGATACAGATGACTGGATGCCAGTTACGTACACATAGCCTAAAATCCCACCCATGTGCATGAAAGTTGTCCTCTAAATTGCACATTAGGTGGTTAGAATATCCTTTGCATATTTATGTCTAGTTTATATATTATTTTATTCTGACAGTTCATATTAGCTTGTTCTTCCTGTATCTTGCTACGTCCGTCTGAGGACCTGGTTTTTCCCCAGGTGTGTGTTCATGTTTTTCTGCAGGTATTCTAGCCAAGGCCGTGGTCTTCTCCATTCCTTCGAAGGCAATTGCGCTTGGTTCGTCTTACCATTTTTATCGCTTGATTTATTGTACATTTCTTTCATTGAGATAGTTGGTAGTGGACTTTGTCTCCGCCCAACGATTATATCATAAATATTCAAGTTGATTTTTATATTATTATTCTTTTCATTGTGGATGAGATTTAGTTTGTTTTGGATTACTACATTTTACAGCTTATGTATTTATACGAGGCCTACGTACTTCGTATGTATACAGCTGGCATGTCTACGTTCCTAGTCCTACGTATTTTGGGACTAGAGCGTTACATTAGGTTGCCATGATAGTATAATTATTATAGATTTATTTTGGGATGTTATACAGTGTCACGACCCGTACCCTAGAGTAAGGGCACGAGATGTGGGTACGTCCAGCCTACGCCATAGTGTCGGCGGTAGAACGCTGTCCTAGGTCAACATACATCTAACAATATATATTTAAACAGTTTATACTCCCCGAATGGGGATGACATAGCAGTAATAAACTCAATCACAACTAAGGAAGAGATAGCACAATATGAAATAGAACTCAAGGAAACAATAGGTGATAAAGTAGTCTAAGATAATCCCAGCAAATATCCAGAAGTACATGGTCTCAGATACAGAAATAAAAGAATATATACAACTCAGAACTCAGAATAAAGTCTAGCTAAGCATGACTCAAGACTACATAAAATAAGATAAGCCTAACTAAACTAGTCTAGGCAATGGGGGTGATGTCCTCAGCTAGAGCTGGGTCCTCCTGAGGGTCCAGCTCGCAAGTGTCATCTAAGGCTGCCCCGTAGAAAGTGTCCAGGTAGGCCTCCTCATCGTCCTCTGTAATATTTTCAACAGGTCCAGTCAGGACAGGAGCGAGCACAGTACATCTCAACAGTTCATAGCAGGTTAGAAAATGTAATCATGCAGTAAAGTAAGATACAGGTACTGAAAGAAATGCAATATGTAAACAGAGAGAGAAAGCTGTAATAGAAATATCTACTATAGATAGAGACTAACAGTGGCTAGTGAGTCAGAGTACAATATAGACATGTGAATGGCATAGGAGATTCTGATAAGACACTATGGAAGAGATTCTGATAAGATACTACTTGGGTATTATTCACATGTCTACTTCTACTCCCCCGTACCCCCAATCAATACACAAGGATCCAACCAAGTTATGTTATGATTCCACGCAAAGCCCCCGAAGGGTGATACATGGATATCCCAACAATGGAGATTCTAGGAGATTCTAGGATACCCAGTAAATAGGATAAGAGATTCTAGGAGACTCTGTGATCATAAGGGTATATGTCACAAGTGATCAAAGAACCTGTGAAGCATAGTGATACGTCATGTAAGTAAAACGCACAGAACATGTAGTACCCAATGCTCCCTAAGGATAACATCTCAAGAAAGGATCCGTATAGTACCAATCCGTGTGACCAACGTGACAGTAACAAGTAAAGTAATTTAATACAGAAAATAATTCTAAGCAGGATATGAAATGATCAGAGAATGTACTCACCTGGTATCTGAGTGTCCAATATGAAAGTACTGTCCGAGGAGTGGTGTCTGGCTCCTAATCAGAACAGCACAAGTCACAACAAGTCTAAAATGGTAAAATAAAGTTCTACTACGCACTCTACATGAGTCTAGGTCAATCTAGGCCAAAGTCAACTCTTGGTCAACTCTGGTCAACCCTAGAAGTCAAACTAGGTCAACTATGGTCAAACTAGGTCCAACAAGTCTAAACTAGGTCAAACAAGTCTAAATAGCCTATTCTAGGCCTAACTAGTCCATACCAGTCTAAAGTAGGCTAAACTAGCCTATGCTAGGATACCAAGTCATACAACCCATACAACACAAGGTCAAAACCAAACATCACGCAACCTAGTTGCCTAGGCCTACACATGGAGTTTACATAGTAAATATATATATCCACATAGGGCTACCTATATGTAGCGCCCCGCTTTCGATAGGCGACGGAACTTCATAATATGCTAGCGCCGAGTTAGATCGGCCGGGAACTTAGATGGCCATCTGACTCGATCGCTAAGCTTGGTAAACGTTAACGCCTTACGACATCGATTCAAATCGATTTAGAAGAAAGTTACGAGAATCGATCCAACTAATGGAACGACTTCTGTTGGAATAAGTCCTAGATACAGCGGGCTGCGTCTCGATCGGCGAGTGAGCTCTCTATAAGAATCCCTTCGACGGGACCGAACCGCTGTATGTTTTCTTGGAGCTTTGCCGCTGGACTTGATGAAGTGCTTTTGCATCGTTTTCATGGATGCAATTACAATTTCGATGCAAGGGGAAAAGAAGGAATTCTAACAAAGCGTTGGTGCCATTGCAGGAGCTCGCGTAACTAAGGATTGACGTTGCGTAGCGCTTGGACGACCGGCACGAAGCAAAGTAATCGGTGGGTGATTCGACCCTTCTTTTCTACTCTGTCCCGCAAACTTATTCCTTGCTTCGAATTCATTCAAATCGAACGATGCCAAGTTAATTGCATGCCAATCCACTAAGTCAAGAACTCGGGAAAAACGTATCAATTTTTGAGTAATCTACTCGGAAAAATGCAAGTTTCTCACATAACTGGAAAAGTTTAAGGTTCTAGTAAAAAGATAGACTATTTCATGTGCTGCAAAATAATATGAAACGTCGATCATGGGTTATGATGCCTCGGACAATTTGGTGCCCACGGGACGCTAAATCGGTGTACGGCTTTGGGGAAAATGAATCGTTGCATGAGTTGCGAGAAATGATAATGCTGTTCGATACTATCCGCGCTATACGAAATTGTTTGCATATATGAAACTGTTCGCACATAGGCATGGTCATGGACAGCTTGTGCACAAGTTCGTTTTCCTCGAAACGGTATCCACGGCCGTGGTAAGAAATATGATAAACTGCGATGTTATGTTGTATGCTTTAATACTCAAAGACGGCTATCGAATATGAACTGAATTCATTTAGTTCTAATAGAAAGACAACTCTAAAGCATGCCTATCCTAACAATCAGAGTCGGTTTAGACGAGTTGGTTCGTCTCGTCCACTTAGCAAGTGTGCTAATCCCCTCCCCCAATTTCCCCAGGTGCGGCGGGCGCTCCAACCTAAAACGAAGCTGAAGTGCGAAGAGGCGTTTTGAAGCTTTTCCTATACTGAAGTATTTTGAAGCCAATTCAAGTCGACGGCTTATGTATAAAGGGGCGAATGTATGGGACGACAAGCGTAGTTTAGGCAACTTGTCGAATGTATTTCTTTCTGTTTTCAATCAATGTAGCCGCAACGGCATCCAATGTAATTACGTCTTGCACTTCGTTGCAAGCTATGAATGAAAAGCATTTCTATCTTCCTATACTGCGTCTTAAATTCTGATGTGATTTGTGAAGTTTCAACTTGGCATATTTATATCAAATGCAACGTAATATTCTGCCTTGTACGAGTACAATTACAGACTCGTACGGCATCACGCCTTAGCGAGGACGATCGAATCGGCAAAAATTAACAACGGAGACGAACGTTGCCGACTCGGGGCGTGACAAATTGGTATCAGAGCTCATTTATGTTTCCTCGAATTTTCGAAAGATGTTTCATTATTGGAATGTCCGTTGCGATGGCTTGATTGAATGCTTGTCGGCATGCTGCGTGAAATACAAGTTCCATACAGGTAAGCCCGTAGATATTTTTGAAAAATACTAACGGGTTTACACTGTTTGTAGGAATGACTAAGCGAGATAAGAAAATCGCCGGCCCAACAACCCAAACTGTAGATAGTACGTCGAGCACAAAAAGCACTGAGCCTAGTGAGACGACTATGCAGAAGATGCTACAGTTGATGGAACTGCAGCAGCAGCTTCAGACACAATTCAAAGCCCAATTTGAGGCGCAACAAAAACAGATGAATGCCCTGACTCAGATAGTGATCAGAATGGCGGGCAATACCAAGACGACGGACGAAGAGACCGAAGAAAAGCAAGGTGATCAAGAAAAAGACGAGGAGGAAGAAGGCTCCCCGCAAATGATGAACTCTCCTTCCATGTTCAAAGTGAAGGAGTTTCGCAAAATGAACCCGCCAAAGTTCAACGACCGAGCAGAGCCCGACGTAATAGTAGGATGGCTCGCAGAGATGGAGGACTTGTTCGATCTTCTCTACATCGAAGGGTCCCAGAGGGTGGCCTGTGCGGCGCTGCAGTTACAACTTAGAGCACATGACTGGTGGGCGGCGAAGAAACAAGAGATCTGTGAAACCAATTCCAACAAAAAGATTTCTTGGGAAATATTCAAGACAGCCTTCCTTGAGCAGTACGTTCCTCGCGCCATCCGTCGACAGAAGGCGGATGAGTTCATGATGTTGAGGCAGGGGAATATGAGTGTTGAAGATTATGATGCAAGCTTCTCGAAACTTGCAAAATTTGCCGGCGCCTTCCTGCCCAACAAAGAAGAATGGTGCGAGCGTTTTCAGCAAGGCCTCAACGAAGAACTGCGTAGGGACGTCATGAACCAACGATGCCAAACTTATCGTGAATCCTACGAAGCCGCACTTGATAGTGAGCGAATCTTTGGCCGTATGTCACAAAGGGCTGTGCCTGTCGTTCGCAACAACTTCAACAAGCGTCCTAATGACGCTGGAGGATCGGGAGTACAAAAGCGCCCAAACACGTCTGAGAATCGTGGTCACTTTGCCGCAGTAAATTGCAACAGATACGGCAAGCGTGGGCACCGAGCACCCGATTGTAGACTGAGAACATGTTTCAAGTGTGGCGAGCTAGGCCACTTCAGTCAATATTGTCAGGCGGGGAAGCCGAATCAACACAACCCACCAAGGAACACTCCGAATCTATATAAAACGCCTACACTACAAGGCGCAAATGCGGTGCCTGTGACCCCGCAGAATCAACGCCACGGAGCTCAAGGCCGAGTTTATGCCTTAACTTGGGACGAGGCGTACGCATTCGATACGGTTGTAACAGGTATATTACTCTACAAAGATATACCTGCTCGAGTCCTATTCGATTCGGGTGTAATGCATAGCTTTATATCTGCTGATTACGCGAAAGAAAATAAAATAACCATGCAATCACTAGATATAAATATTAGCGTTAGCACTCCGTCGGGAGTCGATATGCCTGCGAACTTTATTTGTAGGGATGGCCACCTTTGCATCGGGGGAAGATATCTATCCTTGGATGTCGTCGTGCTAGACATCAAAGATTACGACATAATCCTGGGCATGGATTGGTTGGGCGCTTGTCGTGCAACGATCGAGTGCGCGGAAAAGAGAGTGGTGTTTCGCCTTCCTAGCGAGACAGAGTTCTCATATTCGTGCGGTACGGCCTCGAAGACGGCGATGATGGTATCGGCAATCTCGGCAAGGCGTATGCTGCATTCCGGCTGTACGGGATACTTGGCATCAGTTCGAGACACGCGGACGGATAATACAAACACAATGCAGACTGATGTTGTGGCAGATTTTCCTGACATTTTTGTTGGCCCAATGATTGTATCATGTTTTTGAATATGGTTAATATGTTAAGTTTAGCACTTCATTATCACTAATCTTCATACTATCGCTAAAAGCATTTCTACTTATACTTATACCTTTGGTGATATGTGCCTATTGGTTTACATATTAGTGATATGAGCTTATCTATCTTAAATTTAATTGGGTCACCAAAATCAAAACTATGTTTTTTATTGTGGTCATTCAATTAAGTTTAATCATTATGATATCACTAACTTTTATGCTATCACCGTAGCACCTATACTTAAACTTTGCATAGTCCTAATGTGCTTTATCTTATCATACTTGCTACATGTATATTGCTTTGTTCGCCTAACATGTATTTGCAGAAAAGTAATTTGCAAGATCAAATATGGACATATGCTATGAAGAAATCATGGTGGGCCAAAGACGACGGATTCCACAAGATTTCTCTGAACCACCCGACGACATCTCTGGAGCCACACACCGGGGGTTCCGCTGCCTGGTCAGCGGACGGGGGTCGAGGGGGCAGCACCCCTCGTCGGGGGTTCGGGGGCGAAGCCCTCGAAAGGTATTCAGTTTTTACAAACTGGATATCTTTGGACAGCTGCCGCCAAGGGAAAAAGCTAACATCTATCAAGAAAAGAAGCAAAGCCGTGCCATCATCATTTCAAGACTCTGAAGAAGCCTGCACCTGCCTAAGTATATCTGGAGTCTGTAATGAGTCCTAGGAATGATTATAAACACAAAAAATGGATGGCAAAATCGAAAGCTAGGGCAGAAATAAGCCCAGGATCATTTTTGGTGGAAAACGGCATACCGACGGTATACCGGTGTATACCGACGGTATACCGGTTTTTGTTCACAGAAAGTTTATGTTAACAAAACCGGCATACCGACGGCATACCGGTCCATACCGACGGTATACCGCTTCCGAAACGTTGAAATTCCAACGGTCAGATTTCCAGCAATTAATGATCCCAACGGCTATATTTCTAGCCGTTGCAATACCAGACCGGTATACCGCCGGTATGCCGGATCATACCGGCGGTATGCTGGTTCGTGACTGAAAAGTTGCCTTTGGCTTCTTTTCAAGCTTTGGTTATAAATAGCCTTGAACCCCTTCATTCAAGGTTGATGCTTTGAGCCTAAAAATTTCTAAACCACCAAAGCCTATCCACAAACAACTCTACAAAGCTTTCATTTGCCATCCACAAATTGTGTTAGAGTTATTGAGTTGAAAAGTGAGATCTTCATGTTATTGTATAAGGAGATCAAAACCTATTGTGAAAGGTTGAAGTTGAAGAGTCTTCGTATCCAAACTCTCGGTTGAAGTTGGGGAGTCTTCGTATCCAAACTCTCGGTTGAAGTCGGAGAGCCCTTCGGATTAAAGCTCTTGTGTAAGAAGTTGGCGAGTTCTTCGGATCCAAACTCGTGTGTAACTATTTGCTCAAATAGTGGATTAAAGCCGGAGAGAGTTTCGGGACTGGACTGCCTCTTAGGAGGATACCAGGATATATCGGGTGTCGGTATTGTGTTTGCTTCTTCTCTTGCACTTATATTTTTAAATTGCCAATTAGCTTGTGCTAAGTGCTTGATTAGTTAGCTTGACCCTATTCACCCCCCCTATAGGGTTCCTACAATTGGTATCAGAGCAAGGACTCTATTGTTAGGCTTAACATCCTTAGAGTAGATCCTTGTTATTTTTTCTTTGACATCGTATTCTTCCTACTCCTCCTCTGATAAAGAGGGTTTTACTTCTAGTAGCATAGACAATCATGTTTCTTCTAAATGCAAGAAATGCTCTAAGTGGAAAGCTATGGCTAAATAATCCTTAGAGATTCTTGACAACCTTCATTCTACAAATGAAAAATTTTCTATAAAGGTTGTTCATTTAGAAGAAGCTAATGAGTTATTGAGAAATGAAAACAATGTTTTATTATCTAGACTTGATTCTCAAAACTCATCATGTGTTTCTTTAAAGAGTTTGAATGAGGCTTTAATTTTGAAAATCAAATCTCTTTCCTCATCTATAGAAGATCTTAAAAGTCAAACGCATGTGTTAACTTCTTTGCACGATTCTTCTATTGATTCTTTAAAGAAACAAAATGGTGCTTTTATCTCTAGAATTGCTTTATTTGAAAAAGAGAATAATGCTTTAAATGTTAAATTTGATTCTCTTACTTGTATGCATGATGATTTGTTATTAGAACATAATATTCTTAAAACCAAATCTTCTCATGCTCATTCTAGAGATATTCATCATTCTAGTATGTCACATGTTCATAACCATGCTCATTCTGATACATGTGCACACACTAGTATTAGGTGCTTCTATTGCTCTCGCATTGGACACATGAGCTTAATTTGTCCTATTCGTAGGAGTTTTTCTACCAATGCTAGAGTAAATAGTATATGGGTCCCTAAAGCTAACAAATGTGGATCCAAGTTTATTTGGATACCAAAGTCTTCGCCTAATGTTGTAGGTGGAGCTTCTTATATCGGGACATAGCATCGAGGAGCGTGTTGGTGGTTGCAAAGCTCAAAGGACATCTTCCAAGCAATTGCACCAACACAAGCGTGGCCACTAGAGCCACTTTGGTAACATGCTAAGCGATTCTCTTTAAATTGTTTATATTAGTAGAATCTAGCATGTTTCTCTTGATGTTTTGCTACTAGCTCACATTGATATCCTTAGTTGCTTATTGTATAAATCAATGTGAGATATAATACTAGCATGCTTAGTTAATTCTCTTATTATTTCTTTTATCTAGCATGACTAGTTACTTAGCTTAAATGTTTAGTTCACACTTGTAGTTTATCACTCATTTTCTATTAAGTGTGACACATTTAATTTATGCATGCTTGTTATTCTTAATCTTTATTTATAAAGCATGTATATCACTCTAGTCCATAGGAGCTTGGTTTTTGATTTGAGTTAATATGATTTTAACTCTCCGTCTTTAAAGTTTTTGAAATAATTATTTCTTGCCGGTTTGTATTTAATGTGTCTTATTTACTTTAAATCGGTATTTTAGCACAAGCTTCTTATTCTTGACAAGTATATACTTATACTTCTTTTTAATCTTGTGCTTACATAATATATTCATTATTGATTCTCATACTTTATCTTGATTATCTTCTTGAGAATCAATTATGTCTTTGCCTAATAAAGTTTATTTATACATGCTTTTGAATTTGTGATGGTTTCTCAAATATTCATTAAGGATACATGACTATATTCATTAAAATTTTCATTTACTTATAGTTCATGTATCTCTTATATTGATATCTATTTTTGTATAAATACCTTTATGTAGGCATATGAGTTAAGCTAAAGTTTTATTCATACTTGTTACTTCTAAACTTGTGCTTAACTCATACTCTAGCTATTGATTCTTTTGATCAAATTTGTGTATCTCTTTTTAAATCAATATGCTTCTTCCTTAAAGCTTTCTTTAATGATGTCTTTTTAGCTTTTTGGTTGACTTTATGGATACATGTTCTTAATGGATTTTTATCTTTTCATGTATGCCTATTCGTGATATATATATAGTTTCATATATATAAATGTTTCCTAGCTTTTGATATTCATTTGTTTTATATCTTTAAGTTGGGATGGTGAGAGAAAATATTTGTTTATGTATTGCACTTAACTATTTATGGAAGTTCTTTTAAAAATCACAAGGTTTTGTGTTTTGTCTTGTTTTTATAATTAACCTCCATTTTTAGTGCACATTTTCAAATCTATATCATCTATATATTTCTATTGTGCACTATGAAAGTTTTTGAAAATAATTTTTACTATCCTTAGCATTTAGCTTTCTTGATCTTAATGATCTTTCTTTGCTCATTCCTTGGGTTATGCTTTCTTTTGAATTATTGTTGCCCAATGATATTTTTGTAGCACATGAGAATACTTGTAATTGTTACATCATATTTCTCATGAATTTAGCTACTATGGTTTGAGCTTTTGTGTTGAGATTTTTCCACTTCTAGAGAATACACTTATTTTAATATGGCTATAGTATTTTGCATTCTCTAGATTGATCTATCATTTCATTATCTTGGGTTAATCTCAATACTTGGCAAAGAGATTTATTTTATTGTGTTTTCATGAACATCTCTTTTGTCCTTTACTTGATAAGAGTCTAATTCATTCATTTATCATCTTATGCTCTTATCCTTGCTTAGTAAAGAGTCTCTAAATCATTTTGATCATTCAAAATGTATTCCCTTAATTGTGAACTCTATGCTTAAGCAAGTATTTTTTTTGTGTTAGTGACTTAAGAATTAATGAGCACATTTATCTTGTTAATGGCTTCTCTCATTAATCTTATTTGGATTATATAGTTTGCTTATTTGTGATATATTATTAAGCTATATAATTTTGGCTCACTTTCACACATCTAGCTATATTCCTATACTTCAATCTATATATGATATGCTAGTTTACAAAAACAAGATTTGTGATATGCTTAATCTCTAAAACTAGTTTTATAAATTCTTTATTAAATCTTGTTTTCTCTTAGAGGTTTGTGATTCCTTGTTTTAACTCTCTTCCATAACTAGTGATTAGCAAGTCTCTCTTAAATTTCTCTCACCTTTTGAGTCATGTTTTTATCGTATTATCATTTACATCTCTTCTTGTTTATGTTTGCAATCACTTAAATTAGAATGACTCTTTTCCATATTTTTCATTGTTTTATGAGATTCCTTATAAATATGGATTTTGAATTTTCTCTTGATGAGATTTATCATTGGATCATATTTATTCATTTATTTTCTTTATGAATGATCCTAAGGATTGAGTAGTCCTAAACTATCTAATTTTGTAAATGTCAAGTTTATTTATTACTCTACTTTGACTACTCATGGTTTATCACATATGACCTTTACTTTTTGAACTTTATTGGTCTTTCATTTAGAAGTAGCAAAGTTTGGATATTACCCGGTTGATGGGTACATATGTGATAAAACATACCTAGTCCATGCAAAGCATAAATTGGTTGATTATTTCTTAATTAGATAATCATGGACATGATGTTTGAGTTTCATTTTTATTTTATTTTTGAGCTATATTATGTCTATCATCATGATTGTTCTTTATTGACTTTATTCTTTTTTATGATGACATTTTTTTCTCAAAGGATTACATACATTGATCTATCATTTTAAATATGAGATTCTTCTATATAAACTAATGTATGCCATCTTTTGATTATATGTGCTTTATTGGAATATTCTTTTGATTTCTCATCTTTAGTGGCTATTAATTGGTTATCTCTTCTTGACTAAAGATGATATTTTTCGTCTTTTGACGATATTATAGCCTTATATGCATCGAGCAAGGAGGAGAAATCCTTAGTTGATTTACCCCTAGATCTTGTAGTTATCTATTTTATGCTATAAGTGCTTTGGAACTAGATACACATATTTTGAGGGGGAGCAAATTAATTGATTCAATTCATTTATACCCTTAAATATGTCGTGTACCTAGTTCATCATGGACCCATACCTTCTTCTTTTTTATATCTTAGTGAATGAGGTCATGATACTTTTATTTGTGAAGGGTTTGTGAGAGTGTATGTAATTGTCCTTATTATCTTATCTCTCTCTTTCATATGGGTTAAATATGTCATCTTGCTAATATTAACTTTCAGATCTTATCTTGATGAATATTATGCTTTCGTTGATTTGGCTTTTCTTTCATGCTTAATTGATTTGGCTTTCCTTGTTGAGGACTTATCCAAAATTCATGATTTTTATCTACTTTGGTAGTACTTTGAGGGGGAGCATTCAAGTCGACTGAATTTCTCCTTCTCAAGTATTTTTCTCCTTTACCTCCATGTTTATCTAAAGGGTATTCATATAGCATGATAAGGTAATTGAGTTCAAATGCATGAACTTGGATAAGCATATAGATCTTGCAAATAATGAGATCACTTTATATCAATTGCAATATTTTACATTGATCATTCTTTTATTTTGTTCTACTATTTATTTGTGGACAATTATGATTATTAATGGTTTCTTTGATCAATGTTTCAAGTTTACATCTTTTCAATTGGTATCAAGTTTATTTAATTTCATATCTCAATTGGTATCTATTAGTTGCAATTATCTATTCCTCATGGCTTTTGTTTGAAATCCTTTATTTCATAGTTCTTTTCCAAAACTGGAGCAATATTTTATATCCTATTGTGTTTTGGATTTATTCCTTGGATTTCAAGTTGGTAAACTACTTATTTCTTGCTTTTCAAATACTTTTTGTTTTACCAACTATATTGTGTTTTGACAAGTTATTTTCCTTTTGGCACTCTACATTTGATATGTAGCTTTATACACTTGTCATTACACCCTTCTCCCATTATTTTTTATTAGTCTATTTTGACCATGATTGTCTATGACTTTCCCATGCTCTGATTTCTATGCATAAGATCGATTTCTTTTTATCTCTTAGTACGGGGAGCCCATTTTTGATCATGTCAAAGGGGGAGAAGTAAGTTTAAGTAGGTGTTTGAGTAGGTGTTTATAAGTAATCTAAGTAGTATGCGTTTAGTGATATTGTTTATATCTTTTGTATATTAGTGATACATGCATCTATTTTGTTCATACTAAACTTAACCAATTTGCCATAATCAAAAAGGGGGAGATTGTTGGCCCAATGATTGTATCATGTTTTTGAATATGGTTAATATGTTAAGTTTAGCACTTCATTATCACTAATCTTCATACTATCGCTAAAAGCATTTCTACTTATACTTATACCTTTGGTGATATGTGCCTATTGGTTTACATATTAGTGATATGAGCTTATCTATCTTAAATTTAATTGGGTCGCCAAAATCAAAACTATGTTTTTTATTGTGGTCATTCAATTAAGTTTAATCATTATGATATCACTAACTTTTATGCTATCACCGTAGCACCTATACTTAAACTTTGTATAGTCCTAATGTGCATTATCTTATCATACTTGCTATATGTATATTGCTTTGTTCGCCTAACATGTATTTGCAGAAAAGTAATTTGCAAGATCAAATGTGGACATATGCTATGAAGAAATCATGGTGGGACAAAGACGACGGATTCCACAAGATTTCTCTGAACCACCCGACGACATCTCTGGAGCCACACACCGGGGGTTCCGCTGCCCGGTCAGCGGACGGGGGTCGAGGGGGCAGCACCCCTCGTCGGGGGTTCGGGGGCGAAGCCCTCGAAAGGTATTCAGTTTTTACAAACTGGATATCTTTGGACAGCTGCCGCCAAGGGAAAAAGCCAACATCTATCAAGAAAAGAAGCCAAGCCGTGCCATCATCATTTCAAGACTCTGAAGAAGCCTGCACCTGCCTAAGTATATCTGGAGTCTGTAATGAGTCCTAGGAATGATTGTAAACACAAGAAATGGATGGCAAAATCGAAAGCTAGGGCAGAAATAAGCCCAGGATCATTTTTGGTGGAAAACGGCATACCGACGGTATACCAGTGTATACCGACGGTATACCGGTTTTTGTTCACAGAAAGTTTCTGTTAACAAAACCGGCATACCGACGGCATACCGGTCCATACTGACGGTATACCGCTTCCGAAACGTTGAAATTCCAACAGTCGAATTTCCAGCAATTAATGATCCCAACGGCTATATTTCTAGCCGTTGCAATCCCAGACCGGTATACCGCCGGTATGCCGGATCATACCGGCGGTATGCCGGTTCGTGACTGAAAAGTTGCCTTTGGCTTCTTTTCAAGCTTTGGTTATAAATAGCCTTGAACCCCTTCATTCAAGGTTGATGCTTTGAGCCAAAAAATTTCTAAACCACCAAAGCCTATCCACAAACAACTCTACAAAGCTTTCATTTGCCATCCACAAATTGTGTTAGAGTTATTGAGTTGAAAAGTGAGATCTTTATCTTATTGTATAAGGAGATCAAAACCTATTGTGAAAGGTTGAAGTTGGAGAGTCTTCGTATCCAAACTCTCGGTTGAAGTTGGGGAGTCTTCGTATCCAAACTCTCGGTTGAAGTCGGAGAGCCCTTCGGATTAAAGCTCTTGTGTAAGAAGTTGGCGAGTTCTTCGGATCCAAACTCGTGTGTAACTATTTGCTCAAATAGTAGATTAAAGCCGGAGAGAGTTTCGGGACTGGACTGCCTCTTAGGAGGATACCAGAATATATCGGGTGTCGGTATTGTGTTTGCTTCTTCTCTTGCACTTATATTTTTAAATTGCCAATTAGCTTGTGCTAAGTGCTTGATTAGTTAGCTTGACCCTATTCACCCCCCCTCTAGGGTTCCTACAGTTTTTCCTGACGAGATGCCCGGGATGCCGCCGGATCGAGAAATTGAATTCAGTATCGACACCTTTCCGGATACACGACCGATATCAAAGGCGCCTTACCGAATGGCTCCAGCAGAACTGAAGGAGTTGAAGGTGCAATTACAAGAGTTGCTAGACCGCGGATTTATTCGCCCTAGCGTCTCTCCGTGGGAGCTCCCGTACTGTTCGTGAAGAAAAAGGATGGGTCGTTGCGGCTATGCATCGACTATCGGGAACTCAACAAGGCGACCGTGCGGAACAAGTATCCTTTGCCGCGAATCGACGACTTGTTTCACCAACTGCAAGGCGCGACAATATTTTTAAAAATCGATCTTCGTTCAGGCTATCATCAATTGAAGATCAAGTCTGACGACATATCGAAGTCTACCTTCCGCACTCGATATGGTCATTACAAATTCCTCGTCATGTCGTTCGGTTTGACGAATGCCCCAGCCGCGTTCATGGATCTGATGAACCAAGTCTTTCGACCTCAAATAGATAAATTTGTAGTCGTATTCATCGACGATATCCTTGTCTACTCAAAGAATCGTGAAGAACATGCGGAACATTTGAAGACGGTACTGCAGATTCTGCGTGAAAACAAATTATATGACAAGCAGAGTAAGTGCGAGTTCTGGATGAGTAGCGTGACATTCCTCGGGCACGTAATCTCTGCCGAAGGTGTCGCGGTGGACCCAAAGAAGATTGATGCGGTGGTGGATTGGAAACGACCTGCCTCGGCTAGCGATATTCGGACTTTCCTGGGCTTAGCGGGATACTATCGTAGATTCGTGCGAAGCTTCTCAAAACTAGCGTCGCCTCTGACTCGCCTCACCCAGAAGGGAGTAGTATTTGAATGGAGCGACGACTATGAATCCAACTTCCAAGAGTTGAAGCAACGGCTCATCTCAGCCCCAATCCTTGCACTTCCAGACGGTCCAGAAGGCTTTCAGATATTCAGCGATGCATCTGGAACTGGCCTCGGGTGCATACTCATGCAGAGAGACAAAGTCATCTCCTACGCTTCACGGCAGTTGAAGCAGCACGAGAAAAATTACCCGACGTACGACCTAGAATTGGCGGCAATCGTCTTTGCATTGAAGTTATGGCGGCACTACCTCTATGGCATGACATGCAGAATCTACACAGATCACAAAAGCCTGAAGTACTTATTTACACAACGGAAACTCAACCTACGACAGCGACGTTGGCTCGAACTTATAAAAGATTACGAGCTAACGATCGAGTATACACCGGGCAAGGGAAACGTGGTGGCCGATGCACTCAGCAGAATGTTTATGGGAACACTGGCCATAAACAAGAAAATACGACGAGACCTTGAAGCGATGGGTATCGAACTCGGAATTGAGTATCGACACCTACACCTAGCTCAACTGAAGTTAGGATCGAGCCTGCTTAGCAAGATAAAGACCGCACAGGAGGACGACTCATTCCTGAAGAAAATGCGCGAGCTGATTTCAACGGGAAGGACGACTGACTTTGCGGAAGACAGAGACGGGACGATGCGACTGAAGGAAAGGCTCTGCATTCCTGAAACTGCCGAACTCAGAAAAGAAATTCTGACGGAGGCACATTATGCGAAGTACTCGTTACATCCTGGAAGCACCAAGATGTACAAGGACTTGCGCACAAACTTTTGGTGGCACGGCATGAAGAAAGACGTGGCTACGTTCGTATCGCAATGCATAGCGTGTCAGCAGGTGAAGGCGGAACACCAACGGCCAGGCGGCGAGCTGCAGAACATCACCATTCCCGAGTGGAAGTGGGACAATATCTCGATGGATTTCATTGTGGGATTTTCGAAGATGCCGCGGGAGAATGACGTGATTTGGGTCATTGTTGATAGATTGACCAAGTCGGCTCACTTCATCGCAATTAAAGTAGGATGGAGCGTCGATCGGTTGGCACAAATCTACGTCGATGAGATTGTTCGACTGCACGGGGTACCGGCCTCTATAATTTCGGACAGAGGCGGGCGATTCCTATCGCACTTTTGGACGAGCCTCCAAGCGGCAATGGGAACCAAACTGAACTTTAGTTCGGCGTACCATCCCCAAACAGACGGTCAGACAGAGAGGGTCAATCAGATCTTAGAAGATATGTTGCGTCTGTGTGCGATCGACCTAAAGACTAGTTGGGATACGCATTTGCCGCTGACGGAGTTTGCGTATAACAATAGTTATCAGTCGAGCATTCAGATGGCTCCATACGAAGCGCTCTACGGGAGGAAGTGCCGTTCGTCGATATGCTGGGATGAAGTCGGAGAGCGACAAGTGCTTGGACCAGAACTGGTGGAGCAGGCCGTCGAAAAGGTCCGCTTGATTCGAGATAGACTCCGCATCGCGCAAAGTCGACAAAAGAGCTACGCAGATCTTCGTCGGCGACCGCTAGAGTTCTTGGTCGGGGACCATGTGTTTCTGAAAGTAACGCCCATGCGCGGTGTGATGCGGTTCGGCATTAAAGGCAAGTTGAGCCCGAGATTTGTAGGCCCCTTCGAGATCATTGAGCGAGTTACGACGGTTGCTTATCGGATCGTACTACCTCCTGCCTTAGCTGATGTGCACGATGTTTTTCACGTTTCACAACTTCGAAAATACGTGCACGATCCAAGTCATGTGGTTAGCTTCGATCAGTTGGAGCTACGTACTGACTTGTCTTACTCGGAGGAGCCTATTCAAATTTTGGACCGCAAGGAGAAAGTGCTACGCAATCGGTCGATGTCCTTGGTCCGCGTGCTTTGGCGGAACCATTCAGTCGAGGAGTCGACGTGGGAGATGGAGGCGGAGATGAAAGAGAAGTACCCCGCGTTGTTTGTCTAAATTAAGGTCAGATCCTTGTTCTTAAGTTTCGGGACGAAACTTTTTTTTGGTGGTATATTATGTAGCGCCCCGGTTTCGATAGGCGACGAAACTTCATAATATGCTAGCGCCGAGTCAGATCGGCCGGGAACTTAGATGGCCATCTGACTCGATTGCTAAGCTTGGTAAACGTTAACGCCTTGCGGCATCAATTCAAATCGATTTGGATGGAAGTTACGAGAATCGATCCAACTAATGGAACGACTTCTGTTAGAATAAGTCCTAGATGCAGCGGGCTGCGTCTCGGCAAGTGAGCTCTCTATAAGAGTCCCTTCGACGGGACCGGACCGCTGTATGTTTTCTTGGAGCTTTGCCGCTGGGCTTGATGAAGTGTTTTTGCGTCGTTTTCATGGATGTAATTACAATTTCAATGCAAGGGGAAAAGAAGAAATTCTAACAAAGCGTTGGAGCCATTGCAGGAGCTCGCGTAACTAAGGATTGACGTTGCGTAGTGCTTGGACGACCGGCACGAAGCAAAGTAATCGGTGGGTGATTCGACCCTTCTTTTCTACTCTGTCATGCAAACTTATTCCTTGCTTCGAATTCATTCAAATCGAACGATGCCAAGTTAATTGCATGCCAATCCACTAAGTCAAGAACTCGGGAAAAACGTATCAATTTTTGAGTAATCTACTCGAAAAAATGCAAGTTTCTCACATAACTGGAAAAGTTTAAGGTTCTAGTAAAAAGATAGACTATTTCATGTGCTGTAAAATAATATGAAACGTCGATCATGGGTTATGATGCCTCGGACAATTTGGTGCCCACGGGACGCTAAATCGGTGTACGGCTTTGGGGAAAATGAATCGTTGCATGAGTTGCGAGAAATGATAATGCTGTTCGATACTATCCGCGTTATACGAAACTGTTTGCATATATGAAACTATTCGCACATAGGCATGGTCATGGACAGCTTGTGCACAAGTTCGTTTTCCTCGAAACGGTATCCGGGGCATCGGAACCGATTCGTCCTAGGGGGAATAATTTCTCATGCTTCGGCGCGAGGCATGCGGGACCTTCAGTAAGGCTTGCAACCTAGGATGAACGGGTTGCGTCGCATGCCAACTTCGATTAAGTCCCTAGTGGTGCGTAGCACCGATGACCGCATATAAGATAGTTGCATGCTCACCTATTGTCTTATGCAGGTGTAAATATTATCTCTGTTTTCATGCAGGGACGAGCACGGCCGTGGTAAGAAATATGATAAACTGCGATGTTATGTTGTATGCTTTAATACTCAAAGACGGCTATCGAATATGAACTGAATTCATTTATGCCTATCCTAACAATCAGAGTCGGTTTAGACGAGTTGGTTCGTCTCGTCCACTTAGCAAGTGTGCTAATCCCCTTCCCCAATTTCCCCAGGTGCGGCGGGCGCTCCAACCTAAAACGAAGCTGAAGTACGAAGAGGCGTTTTGAAGCTCTTCCTATACTGAAGTATTTTGAAGCCAATTCAAGTCGACGGCTTATGTATAAAGGAGCAAATGTATGGGACGGCAAGCGTAGTTCAGGCAACTTGTCGAATGTATTTCTTTCTATTTTCAATCAATGTAACCGCAACGGCATCCAATGTAATTACGTCTTGTACTTCGTTACAAGCTATGAATGAAAAGCATTTCTATCTTCCTATACTGCGTCTTAAATTCTGATGTGATTTGTGAAGTTTCAACTTGGCGTATTTATGTCAAATGCAACGTAACGTTCTGCCTTGTACGAGTGCAATTTCAGACTCGTACGGCATCACGCCTTAGCGAGGACGATCGAATCGACAAAAATTAACAACGGGGACGAACGTTGCCGACTCGGGGCGTGACACTATATGTGTATCACACATGCATAAATATAATACATATATGATAATACACCCACATATTATCATATATATGATACCTACATACATGTATCCACATATATACTTAATATATTATATACATATATAAATATACATACATATACATATATTACATACATACACATATTCATATATAATATATACGTACATACATATATAGAAAGAAAGGGCATATGTGTGTGTGAGAGGAGAGAGTGCAACAGTGTGTGTGACAGTTGAGTGAAACAGTGAGTGCACAGTGTCAGGAAGGTAATATAGTGTGTGTGTGACTATGTGTTAAGGGAAAAATGTGTGTGTAGTGAGGGTGTACAGGGAAAGTGAAGGAAAGGAACCCATTTCATTACCAAACAATCCCTAAAAGTGAAGACAACTAGTATACATCTCATATAATATAAATTGAGTGTGAGGGGACTGTTAGCTTCACAGGAAAAAGAAAGGAAACCAATTCACATAATACCCAAAACAGTTCAGAAATTACAGTTTCAGCCCACAACTTTCAAGCCCCCATTTGTATTCAAAACCAAACCAAAATCACCCAAAACAGTGAGCTATATACATTATGAAAACTGGAATTATATACTACCCTTCATTTCAGTTAATATAGGAAGAAACCAATCCATAGAACTCAGTTTAACAGTCCAACAGTTTTCAGGTTTTGAACACCCTAAATTGAACCCAATATACAACCAAATCAATCCAAATTCGAACCATAGTTAGTTAACATATAGGAGAACCCATTTAGGAACTAAATCCCATATTTAACAGTATTAAATAGGTCTAGAATTGATGACAAAGTTCACTTTTAAAATATGGGATGCAGGAAATAATACCATGTTTCAGAATTTTGGATAAATGGTAAATACCTATCGAAAACACATTAAAATACAATTTAACAGATTGGTAATTAAAATATATATTATATATGTGTCATACAACATAATGGTGTCTAATCAAGTGGACACGATGTGTCCAATACAAAGAAAAACTCAAAACAGACACAACAGTGCACTGTCTAGTGCACTGTCTCGTGCACACGTGCACTCGTGTCGTGCACATGACACAGGACACTTCGTGTCTCGTGCTTGTGTCAGTAGGTTCACCTAGTGTCCAGCTAAGTGTCCAAGCACCTGTACTGAGTCCTAGAGTGTCGTGTCCAATGCAATAAGGTCGTATCAGTGTACTATTTCACGTTGCACTGCACAGTGTGAATTCAGTGCGACACTGATATCACTCTCGATACGCCATGTGGACACATGAGACTTGACACATGGCTTATCAGTCATAGCCTCATAGCGTGTGTCGAGTCTCGTGTCATAATAATGTGTGTCGTGTCCTCCAGAGCCCCCGAACAGCAGGGGATCCAATCCCGAGCGCGCGCGAGCGTGTCCCCGAGTCCAAACTGACACGACACCACACCAATAACACCTTAGTCCATAAAAAATAGGTAAGCGACTACAAAATAGCAATTTCCATTCAAATATATTTCGCAAATGACCCAAAAAGTTCCTTTGAGGCATTTACACAAACACATTCCTATGGACACTGATACGTGTCCAAATAGGACACGAAACTGATGCAATCCGACACGAAACCAATGCAGGCATTTAGGGGACTCATAGGGCTTCCCAAATATGAAAATAAATCAAAATTACATGGAGAAATGAGGAAGTTACCTATTAATGAACTTTCAAGAAAAACCCCTTTCCAATAGCTCCTCTCTTGATATCCCAATCAAATCAAATCAACCTCAAACTGAAATAAAACTCCAATAACAGCAAGAACAGTAATATTAGGATCCAATAAAACTTGTTTGGGGGAAAAAGGATCTAAAATGGATTTTCTATGGTTTTTTGAACATGGAGACTCACCTCTTTCTTCTCTTGAAATAAATTCCTAAAGAAGAGGCTAGCCCTAGATTTTAGGAGAGATTATATAGTAGGGGAATCCCTAGGTTGGCTGAGGTGGCCGGCCATGGTGGACTAGACTAGGGTTTGCACTAGGTGGCTAGTCCTATAAGGTTAAGTCATAAAATGACTTGTGAAATTACAAGCCATTTCTCAAACCATTAAATTCCTAATTCCTCAATTTAATTCTAATGAACTAATTACCACTAACTTAAGTCAAGCTAGGTTAGACTAGAGTCACATAACCTAACCAAGTCCATACTAACTAGGGTTAGCTCCTATGTTGGTCTACAAGGGTCAACACTAGTAAAAATCAATCTAGTCCAAACAATTCTAAAATAATTCCTAAAAAAATTCCCATAAATTCAAATAAATTCTAATAAATTTAAAATACCCCAAAAATGTCAAAATTATTCTCTTCTGGAAAATTGGGTGTTACATACAGTCAATTAGATTTAAATACAATTTTGTGTATATGATTATATTTATAATAGTCTAATATTATATATATGGCCTTAGTTATGGTTAAGTTTGAGATACATATCGACTAGAAATTTTAGTACGGATAGTGTAGTCGTATACTTTGACTAGTCTATTATCCATGGTAGGGAAGGCCGAGCCATAGGTGTTTTCTAACTAGGAAAACCAGCCAAGTTCCGACTTAACCTCCACCGATGATTTATTTATTTAATTATTAGATTATTGACCTTCTAGGAGACCCGGTTGTACCAATTTAGCCCCGACTTGACCCGAACCAAATCCCAATCTAAATAGACATTTAGTACTCTCAAATACCTTCATATTGATATATATTTTGTATATATATTTTATTAATATTAATATATTTTTAATTTTGAAAAGTTTCTATTTATAGAAAGTGTCTACGTGTAATCCTAGTTGGCATTAGTTTATATTTGACCCAAAGTCCAACCCAAATCTATGTACACATGTTGGGCATTAATATATATTAATAAATATATATATATATATATATATATATATATATATATATATATATATATATATATTGTATATTTAATTCAGATTTAGATTGCATTTATATTTAGAAATCTAAGTAGTTCCATATTAGGAAACCTTTTATTTAAATCCTCAATCAATCAATTAGCCAACTCATCAAATAACCAAACCAATCCATGTGGACCCCACATATGACCAACCAAAGATTATTTTCATTTCATTTTCGTCCAAAAATAAACCCCTACATTGGCGGGCCATGCCATGCATGGAAACACCCTCCTACATATATAAACTCAACCCATAGGCCCATATATATATCAACCCTTATCAAAACCCTAACCCTAACACCAAAAACTCTTATTTATCACCCAAGAGCAGCTCATTTGCCATTAATTTCGAAAATAGCATCCCCTCCCCTCTACTACATCATCCCCTCCATCACATAACTCATCCTTCTCCATAAAGGCTACTTCTTTCATCCTTCTTCCATCCAAACTCCACCAAACCAACCCTAAAAATTCTATCTTCTCCATCCAACCATCTAGAACCATTGCCAACCCCTTCAAACTCATCAAGAGAGGATTTGCAAGCAAGGATAGCAATAAAGGTGGGAGCTTTAGCAAGGAGAAGCCTTCACATCCCAACTAGCAAGGACTTTTGGTAAGAAACCCTAATTTTTCCAACTCAAACCTATGCTATAAATCTGTAGAAATTATGGTATTAGTTCTGTAGAAATAGTATTTTGATGTCTCTTGCATAGTATTTTTTACCCATAAAAGTTTCATGAATTATGATAGCTATTTTCATGTTTCGGTAGAGCCAAAACTTACCACGTTGTGAAGAAACTATAAGTTTCTTTAGGAATTTTTCAAAACTGAATTTTATGTAGGTTAATATATTTAAATTAGGATTTTTAAGCATTTTTTTATGAATTTATCAATTCAATTCTGGTCGAAAAAATTATAGGTCAAAACTAAGTCATTTTCGGGTGACTTGTTGACCTAGAAGATTCCAAACCATTAGTACCATGAAACCCTTGCATCAAAATTTCATATTATAATATTTAGGGCATTTTAATTCTATTTAAATTATATTTTTTTAGGATTTTCTTAATTTTAGATAATTAATAAAATTCTAGACAAATTTTGGGTAGACTAGTCGACCCGATAGACAACTAGTAGTATAATTCTTTAGAAATATAAATTCTGAGATAAATCTATAAAAAATTAGTTTAAATAATATTCTTATTATTTTTATATGATTTTTAAGTATATGATTGAAGTAGCAACATAACTGACTAATTGGGAGTTGGAAACCCAAAAACTGTGTTCGGTGTCTCGTGGAGCCTGTGTGATTGTATGGGTCTAAATGGTTCCACGAGAAATTGAATATAGTCTTAAAACATTATCTTGACTAATTAAGTCATATTGTAAGTTCATGAGTAGTAGGTTAATTTAGTTAATTAATTATCTAGGAGCGTCGGGTTCCGGCGGCGTTGACGCGGGAGCGATGTTTCAGATTCACGGCGCGACATCAGGCAAGTACACCTTGCCAAACTCTATAGTATTTACATGCATTTCTAGATTGATATTCCTTTCTGTCATACTGATTCCATGTTTATCTTGCTTCCTGTCATGGTTATTTTCAAGTTTTACGTGCACGTAGATTGTTACTTTTCTTTCCATGTTACTTTTTTTCTTTCTTATCTTTTTCCTGTCTAGTGATAGTATTGTTTTGTCCATGCCATGATCTTCTGACCTATTTGACTTGGACTTGACCTTAGTCTAAATTCTGGTACCTGATTGACTTGACCCGGTCATGATCGTTTGATTTGACCCTGACCTGTTATTAGACGTGACTATACCTGACTACCTCGTTCGTGAGCTCCCATCGAGTACGAATGAGCCTTACTATAGTTAAAGATTTCCCATCGGCTACTGACTATAGGACTGTGAGCTCCCATCGGGCTGCGGTTACCCTGACTTACTATTAGTCACGCTTGATAGCACCATCTTTGACCGTATTCTGTTTATACTTATTCTTTAGTCTCATATTGTTCCTTGTACCATTTTCTATTTTCTCGCATGTTATTTATTGTGCAGTAGGCATGTATATTATGTGTCTTGCTAGTCCTCTGAGGACCTGGTGATCTCTCCAGGTATTAGTTGAAGATATGATACATTGATGGATGACGTTGCTATACCAAGACTGTAGGTATATTTAGTTGATGTTTTATCGTTCTCTTCCGTAATTAGATTTTGTCCTATATTATATTACTTTGACATTGCTGCTATATAGCCTAGTTTTACAAGCTTTATCTTTTATTAGAAGCTTGTTCAAGATAATTGTATTAGAGTCTGGTCCACTTTATTGTATATTATCTTTTCTTGTTACTTGTAGTAACCGGTTTGCTAATGTCTGACCAGCATTAGTTTACTTGGTTTATACAAGAGTTTATCTTCAGTGGATTGAGATATTTCTAGATTGCTTTAGGAAACCAGACAGCTTATATGTATTCGAACTGGGCTGGAGTCCTCTCGATGCGTAGCTGGCATGTATACGTATCCTAGTCCTACGTATTTTCGGACTGGGGTGTTACATCGATATTACTTGGTTTCACGATCATAAGGCCCATTGCATAGGTATGTCTTGGGCGGTAGTGTCACCCAGAATACCAATTGGTTTAAGGCACGATGTCACGGACTTAGTGTTTTAAGGCACAGGCTACGGTTGATTCATTGAGTTTGAAAAAGTGCTTCAAATAGTTGTTCTTGATTTGAGTGAAATGATAGGGCAAGGAAGAAGAATGCTCGCGACCATGGGTCGTCGAGGCGAGGTCTCAGATGTGAGAAGTATTGAACTTGGCCCTGAAAAAGATGGTAACACTAGAAGTAGATTGACTGTGTGAGACGTTAGTTCGAGTTGAGTCTTGCATGATCATTGGACAATTTATACAAGGTAAAATAAACGTTTCTCGAACAGCGACCCAGGCAGCCCATGGGAATCGTTTCGATGGTAGACATCATAGCTGTGCTGGATGACCGCACGGGTTAGGCAGGGACTTGCAGCAGAGCTCGCTACTCGCGCTGGCAAGGGCGTCCGTCTAATCAAAAGCTACAAAAAGATTCCATTATAGCGCTGGGCGCTAGTGACTAGTTCATATAGATGAGTCGGCATGGGCGGCGATCCGCGTGTATGTCTTTGGATTGAGTCGAGTATTGTGTTCACTATATCAATGAGTCGAGTCGAATACGTGCACGGTCGGAAGACAATGTTTGGGCCTAAGATTTGGCTGCAACGAAGACACCGTGCTTCAACACGAGATGTAGCATCGAGTCTTAAGTTGTCAGCATATTAGTTGCATAGTTTGGATTTGAGTCATCTTGAGTTTAAGTTAGGAAACGCCTGTAACACCCAGTTTTCTAAAATGAGGGTAATTTTGAAATTTTGTAGTTATAATCATTTAATAATAATATTTAAATCATATTGTAATTTTTGGTAATTTTTAATCAATTTAAAACTATTTAAAACATTGAAATGTGATTTTGATAGTTAACTAGTGTAACCCTAAAATTGCTAAGCCTAGAGACTAACCATGACCATGGGAGCCTAGTCATGTGATTAAAATATGATATTACTACTTTTTAGCCTAAGGGTATTTTGGTCATTTTTGACTTATTAATGAAAATGAATTTTGATTAATTAAATATGTGCTAATTGTTTAGTTGAGACTTGACCTTGAAGTTTAGCCTAATCTAGATTAGCCTTGAGCTTAGAGTCTTGATTAGGATAATCTAGTAAATGACAAGATTAATAATATCTAGATATTCTAAGTAGGATATTTACCCGTTAGGATATTTGTGAAAAAGAAAGCCTTAGGACTATTGGACCAATAGGAAGGCTTATAATTGGGTGGACAAGCCCTAGCCACTCATCTACATCTAAACCTAACCCTAAATTCATTTATGGCCAGCCATACAAGCCCCCCACTCCTATAAATATGATCCTATGTTGTTCTTGCCTCTTTTTAAATACCTAAAAAGAACCCTAATTTGTTCTTCCCTAAACTTATCCCATTTAATCCAAATTGAGTCCAAATTGAGTCAAATCAATTGCATCATCATCCCCAATAGTAGAGGGTGCTAATGGAGGCTAGCTAGCAAGGTTTCGAAGTGACTTGACCATCCAATTAGAGAAGAACACCTTCCCTTGTTCATTTTTTATTGAGGTTTCACCCTCGATAGGTAATTTCCATAAAACCTATTTAAATTTCAGTTTCTTTCTATAGATGCATTCATTTAGAGTTTTCCTAGGTATAGCCTAAGTTTGGTAGAAATTCGTATCCATTTCGTGTTCGTATCGGACACGTATCGGTACTTTTAAAAGAATGTTCGATGAAACGCCATATAGAAAATTATTTTAGTAATTTTTAAAACTAAATACATGGTTGTGTAGCCCTTGGTGTGTGGATTCTAAATCTATTCGACTGAGTCGAAGATTGTGTCATTTTCGTGTCGAAAATGGACACGTACACACGCAGCACGAGCCCGTGCACTGTGTCCTGCTACCCGTGTCCTAGTTCTCTCTGGACACGGTATTTTGACACGCGAAACTTGGTGTGTACCTTGGGGCAGTGACTGACAGGTCACCCCCAAGTCTCGCACGACCCGTGTCGTATTGGACACGTTATTGCACCCACACTGGGTTTATACTGATTCTGCACGCATTGGTTTCGACCACTGATACGTGTTTCGTGTCGTGCGGACACGTGCCGTGAGACCCTCGTGTCGTGTTGAATGTGTAGCCCTAGTGCTGGGTTATGTGTATACACGAGTACGAGACGTGTCGTAGCTCGTGTCATGTCTACGAGGCCGTGTCCTCACTGCACGAGACAGTCTTCACTGACTGTTTTGAACTGAGTTCGAATTTTATTGGGATACCTCGTGTCCAACTTTGTGGACACGAGAACAACCCTTTAACACTTGTATACGTGTATAACCCCTTTGCGTACATTATTTGGTATTTAAACTTGGTTTTCGAAATCAATTTTGGGTTGCAAGTGTCGGGTTTCATGAAACTCTGATACTGAGTGCCATTCACTGTTGGCACTGATTTGAGTTCTAAACTGATTTTGATATCTAATTAAACGTTGGGTTTTATTGCTTTAAGTATGTTTGATGTTGCATTTGATTTAGGTTTCACTAAGTGTAGATTTCGAGTTTGGTTGTTGATTTGAAATTCGAATTTCATCCTTACAAAAAAAAAACTGTCGTTCAATGTTTTCACAGTTTAGGAATAATTCAAAAATAAAAAGTGAAATGTATATTGCATTACTAATACAGTGAACTGATTTGGGAGGGGTTGAATAAGAAAAACTGAAAAACTGGGAAATTAGTTTTGGGTTGATGTTGAGTTCAAGTGTACTGATATTCATATGGAGTTGGGTTTCAATCATTGAACCTGAGAATTATTCAAACCTGAGAACCATTTTAAACCTGAGAATGGGTTAGAGCATAAACCTGAGAATTGTAATAAATCTGATATTGTAATTCACTATGTGCAATTACATGTAAACCTGAGAATTATTTCAAAATAATTGAGATGAATGATTTCAGAACCTGGGAACATGATTTAGTTGTTGGTTTATATGTTTGGAACTGAAATTTCTGGGATTTATACAAGTATGCAACTGAAATTGGGTTTAATGTTATAAAAATCTGAAAAGGAAATATATGAATGTATACATGCAATGAAATGTATGAATGAATACATATATGTTAACTAGAAGTACAACTTTGCTTAATGCTACACAATGTTTATCACACACACAAAACCTAACATAGACACCACACACACCCTCTACCTCCCTGTTTTACATGAACCAACACACACACACACACACACACACACACACACACACACACACACACACACACACATATGTATACCCCCTTAACCCTCTCTCTATCTCTTTATGTATGAATGTATATAGATATGCCTGTATGTATGTATGTAAATATGTATGTATGTAAATATGTATGTATGCATATATGAATGTATGTTATGTATGTAAGGTAATGTATAATGTATGTAAGTAGGTAATGTATAGTGTGAGAATACATGTAATGTTATATATGAAATGTAAAGCATGAATGTAAAAATGAATGCCTATTTTATATATAGGTTGTATAGGTTACCCTATAGATAGCTAGACCTAGGCTTGTGTATTACCTTGGTAATACCTTAGTATCCTAGATATAGCCTATGAGTTGTATACCCTAGACAGTTGACTAAAAGTTGACTCTTAACCTAGAAATAGCCTAGTTGACCTAATTAGCTAAGTTTGACTAGTTGACCAAAACTCTAGAAAGACCAAGTTGACCAAATAGTTTAGGATTGACTTAGTTAGTCTAGATTGACCTAGTTGACTGGATGTTGACCATTGTGACCAGAATTGACTGGTCCTAGACAGTTGACCAGTTTGACCTAGTTGACTAGAGTATTGACTTGGTTTGACCCAGAGTTGACCAAGAGTTGAATTTGACCTAGATTGACCTAGAAATTATGTAGATGCATTGTACACTTTATTTATAACCCCCTTGTATACATCATAACTTGTGTTGCTCTAAATAGGACTCAGATACCTCATTTCAGATAGTGTATTCTCACAGACATTCAGATCACAGGCGAGTACATTCTCTGATCGTTTCATACTTGTCACGACTTATATTCTTGATCTAGATTACTTTACTTGATACTGACACTTGTTATCACGGATTGGTACTATATGGATCTCTTCATGGGATGCTATCCCCCTTAGCGGGCGCATCGGATACTTCATGTCGTGTGTTTCATGTACATTATGTATTCCTTGCTCTCGCGTTATTCATGTACTCTCATGTGCTTTCATGTACGCTCATGTACTTTCATGTGCTCTTATGTATGTTCATGTTTCTTCATGTGCTTCGTATGTAACCAAAATATCATATTCGTTACGTAACTTGAGTAGATCCTTGTATATTGATTGTGGGTAGGGGTGAGTATAAATGGTCATGTGATTTACCCATCATGTTCACTCTGTCACTTTTCATGTGTTATCATGTACAACACAGCCTTCTTGGCTAGTGTCCCTCATGTTCACTCATGTATATCATGTTCAACCCAAGCCAGTTACATGCCATCTCGTACTCTAAATCACTAGTCACTTACAGTTCTTACTTATCATGTATATATTTCCAGTTATCAAATATCTCTCCTGTTTTCATGTACATCTTCTTACAAAGTTTCATGTATCTTACTCTATTGCTTGCTTTATATTTCCTGCCATGAAATAAACTGCATGAGATGTACTGTGCTCGCTCCCGTCCTGACTGGACCTGTTGAAAATATTACAGATGATACCGAGGACTTCTGCCCAACCTACTATGGAGTCCATCTAGACGACACCTATGAGTTGGACCCACAGGAGGATCCAGCTCTAGCTGAAGACGTCATCCATACTGCTTAGACTAGATTAGCTAGGCTTTGTCTTATTTCTTATGTCATTTGTATTGACTTTAGAGTTGTATTATTTTCTGGATGTTTGTGATGTTTGTGTCATTTAGATACTTAGACTTTCTCTTTTGTTTGTACCTCAGTTTGAGGATTTCATATTTATCATATCGTACTATTTCCATCTCTAGATTTGTGATTGAGTTGTACCTTATATGATTTATCCTCCGTTCGGAGAGCATATCATATTGTATTTAGTTTGTGATAGTAACCTAGGACAGCATTCTACCGCTGATACTGCGGCGTAGGCTGGACGTACCCACTTCTCGTGCCCCTACACTGGGTACAGGTCGTGACAAGACCGCAAGGCAAAGTCGATCGAGTGACACTTAGTCTACAAGTCTTAATTGGGTCAGTTGGTGATCAAAGTAGCAAGGGCCGCGAGGCAGTGATATGGTTAAGTTACACTGAGTTGCGAGGTACTGCACGATAGATTTGTAGCATGATCAAAAGGAAATTGAGTACTATCGCGTAGTCGCATCTCTGATTTTGGGCCGTAAGGTAAATACGACTTGATAGGTTAACGTTGATGGTACGAGAAGGGGTCTAGAGGCAAAGTATGAGTTGACGTTGTTGTTACAAGCACGGGATGGTCTCCAGACACAAAATATATCAAGGCGTCTGTCCTAAAACTGATCCTAAGACAAGAGTAGAAAGATAATCAAAAGGGTTATATTGCACAAAGTAAATGAACGTGTCAGTTTTGTATTGGTGGGCGAGGAGCTCTTTCCACCAGTACAGTTGAGTACTAACACCCACACAGTGTTTATGTGCAGGCACAGGTAGAAGCTCGTGGCGCGAAGCTCGTTTGGATGCGTCGAGACACGAAGTTCCTTGGCAATTCGAGGCATGCAGTCGCATGGAGTCTGGACTTATATGGGACATAATGTATGGACATCGTCTCTCCGAAGCATCCGCTGGTTCAAGACTTATATTGAGAGATGAGAGAGAGCTGAGTGACTTGTAATGTGAGAAGAGTGAGCTTGAGTGACTTGTAATCTTGGCCTTGCACCCTATTGTAATCCTTGTTTCAATATCAATAAAATGCATCAATTTGAATGACTTGTATTTTGTTCTAAATTTTCGCTGGCATATTCAATGTCTCTGCTTGGGACTTCTGTACGACGAACCCGTCGCAGCCACTGTAATCGACCGTTATGGAACCCGTCTTGCACGAGCGCAATCTAGGCTCGTGCGGCATCATGCCTTAGCGAGGACGATCGCTCCTACGGGAGCGGGGCGTGATATAATGGTATCAGAGCACGGCTTTACGTCCTTGGACTATCGATTGAATTCTTTAACTCTGTTGCTTCCGCAAGTTGATATCGTTGGTGCGCTCTCTCTCAAATGTCCCACGGGATATCCATACCATACTTCTATCTATTTTGCAAAACGTAGGATAACAGTTTTTGGCAAGAAACAAAAAGATGGTTAGCGTAAGCACGGTTGGCTAAGTCGGGCTGGGCATATACACAAAAGTTGCATCGACCTTAGAAGAGTCGAGTATGAGATTCGATCCGTCTCGGACGAGAATAAGCTAGACTTGATTGAGTGAATGGGACAACTATTAATAGGGGTGCAAATCGAACGACGATAACGTCGATGCGATATAGATAAACATGCTTGAAATTCGAGAGAATGGTTCGAACGAAAAATTTAAAGAAGTCGATTTTGATTCGAATGATGGTTTTGAGGAATTATCAAATGACTTCATCCCTGAGTGTTGTATACGATAGCTTCAGGGATGTCGATCGATCGATTGAGGATACGGGGTATCGCTGAGTCTATCAGCAAACGTTGCGTGTGTGCAAAGCCGTAGATTGAGTATCGTTGAATAAGTTGTAGTCTTAAGATTTGACGAGTGGATTCGAACAACCTAGAAATTTATGCACACAAAATGTGCACGTGATTGAGGATTGCGCGAGTATGAAACGCGAAAATGATTGAGTAGGTGAAAATCGAATCAAAAAAAAAGTTAGGGTGTATTAATGGATGACTTGATCGAGGAAATCGATATGGATCGTATACGAAAAATTAGCACGACGGGAAGATAGCGTGCATGAAAGGTTTGATTTTAAAGTTACGCAAATGACTCTCAGGATCGGATTGAATGTTGCTCGATGATTTGAGTTAGCAAGGAATGATACAATTTGAAAAAAATGTTGCTCTATGACTTAAGATAGACGGATGAACAATAAACGAATTTGGGTTTGAGGAAATTGATGTTGTGAATGATTCGTGGGATAATGATCGAACTTGAATTTGAATATCGAGGAGATTATCCAGTCGGACGATAGCATCATTCGTACGACTCGAAATTTATTGTAAAGGAAGATCGTCAGGTTACGCATATCATCGATGGTATTGAGACGTATCAAAGATCAATATGCGATAACTCGGGGGCACACTAATTCGAGGAATGACGATCGTACAAGTGTTATTATTCTGACGGATGCTATACTTAGGATTTTGATTAAAATAAATGTGGATGAAAACAGAAGTATCTTGATGATTACGCGGATAACCACAACATCGATATTTTTGCCTTGTAGGAGCGCAACTCTAGTCTCGCACATGTGTCGTGTCGAATTTGGGGTGATCGTTCCGCATGAGCGCTGACATGGTGATTCATGTCGCGGGAATGACCGAACTCAAAAAATTAGGACGCGACAACTTTGATTGTCTTGACTTGTTGCTTTGATGCGAAAGAAAATTCGATGATGTTAGGACTTACGATTGATGATTGAATAAACTTGAGGATTGAGTAGGTCCAATTCGCGCATCGAGAATGAATTAGTGTAGACTTAAAACAAGAGTTACCCCCCGATGAGAATGATTATTCCACGGGAGCGTTGCATGGTGATTTCATGCCCACCATGGGTAATCAAACTCGCATAAGATCGGAGCGTGGCATATTATTAAGTCAGATGACCTTGTGATCGATTACGTAAATTAGAATAGATGACTTAGGGAATGTGAAATATGAAATTTTGGTTAGCGACGAATTGTGCCATAGCGTGCTTGATTTGAGAAGGATTGATAGGCGAACTATATCGAGCGTGTTTGAAGGGATAGACTATGCAAGATGGTTTATTGAACGAACGATATTGATATATCATGGAATTGGTTGAAACGTGAGTTATCGTAGGATGGCTTTGCTGAATGACTCAGACCCCGTGCGGCGAATGTTGGGTGCGTATAGAAATCTATGCTCAAAGTTTAGAAATCGAAGTGATACGAGCTTGGATAGAAAACCCCGTACTATCAATTTGGTTTGACCTTAGGATGGGGTCAGTGTTGATATTGTTGTTTGGGAACTATGATTCTGTCACGCCCTAGAACTAGAATACTGGAGAGCGGGGGCGGACCCAGCCAGCTACGTATATTGAAGTGCAGCCTACCTCGCTATACGGTCATGGCTGTCTAGATACATAAGGGTTTAACTACAAGCCATCAGTCCCTTATGGTCATGAACAAGCCTATTGAGCAGTTCCAAGATGTCAGAGCACCAAATATACAATAGTAAGGCGTCCCATACATTACATATTTGGATGATCATAAAGCTAGTCATACAAAATATGAAGACTAGCAAGAGTTACAGTCATACATGATCAACCCTAGGATTTTTAATCATGCTACAGCCCGTAGGCAGACAGTAAGTAAAGTGCAATCGAGCTAACACGTGCTCATCGGCTAAACGCCTCAAAAAATATTTTTTTACAATAGAGTGGGAGAGCAAAATAAAATCCACTCGTTGCCAGGGTTACGCTTGGTGGTTACCATCTGGCTGGAACGTAGGAAGATCCTCTAGAGCTGCTCCGGTATCTGTCTATACAAAACCAGCTGGATCAGATCCCAGAAAGAGCAAGTGCCACAAAGGAGGCTTCACTTAAGAACTAAAATCAGCATATCAGAACATAAAATAAGAAGGATAATAATAAGACATGAAATCTAAATAGAGCAATAAATGTCATGTGAATGAAAAATCATTCTGATCAGTTATTGATAAGGTAAGCATAAGCAAACATGTTCTGAAGTAGCCAGGTACTGGAACAATGACAAGGCTTGGACTGGTTAAACTCCATCCAACATTCACGGCCAAGCAATAAGTACTGCTTGATACTTTAACTAACTAGGGTTATCACATGGCTAGTTACTAACAAGATGCAATGAGATTGATCCAACAGCCACAAGCCCTGCAGACCATCTAGGTTATCCGGACGACATTAGGGGTTAAGTTCATGTGGGTACATCGTCCAAGAAATGCATGTACCCTTAAGTAGCTTGGGGGGGTGCAACACATGACAGGGTGCTGAAAATGTGCCCTACTCGACAGCAGGCTACAAATCCCATGATGGGGCGCCCAAATAACGGGATTGCCTGTAGCTGGGAAATCTCTTCATGACTACTGGATTATTCTAGTTATTTAACCTTAATCAGTTTCAGTAGGTACCCCTGACCGTGGTACTCAGGGGTCCCTGCCCTAGACATGATGTAAGATAATACTGGTTTATTTGTACAAACACACTCGTCCACGGTATCCAGGCCATTCATTCTTGTCATGTCAGGCTAGCCGTCGCAACAGTATTCAATAGTTCCCACCATGCTTACTTGTCATGCCATGCCATGTCTTATCAATTTACTTGTTAGACCATGCCGTGTACAACCATCATTCCAATCGTACCATCCAACCGTGATTATCAAGTTTATGACAAAGTACAAGAACATAGAAAGGCGATCGAGGTACGCCGAAGGGCTCAAGACTCTACGCTAGTGAAACTACGCTAGGCCAAGGGGCCCCGAGCGTAAAATAGCTTTACGCGAGCAAGACCGAGGAAGGGCTGTTCCCTACGCGGGCAAGACTGCACGCGAGCGGGACCCTACGCGACAAGCACTCTACGCGAGCGGAGCTCTACGCGAGCGGAGTAGCCCCTGCGTAGAGTTGGAACGAACCCGGCGTAGAAGAGATTACACTAGCATGCATATGCGTGTGCGTAAAGGGGGAAACACTACGCGAGCACGTAAAACGTGTGCGTAAAAAGGGAAAAACACTACGTCGGCACGTAAAACATGTGCGTAAAAGGCTCGTCTTCTCCCCAAGGCCAAGACGAGCAGCCATGGGACTCAAAAACTCAAGAAACCCCATCTCGGTCAAGACTTGATGAAATCCAACCACTCAAAAGCCAAACTTGCATAGGATCGAAATTTCTACTATATGGAACTCTCAATCTCCGAAAACAACCAAGTTTGGTAGATCAAAACCCAAGAAATTTGAAAATGCAACAAACTTAGATCTATAAGAAATAAACCATAAAAATTAAAAATATTAAGTACTAAAGTGTCTTAGAATCTCGTGAGGAAGACAATGGAACAACAAAAATAGAGTTCCTCCATGAAGCAAGTTGCACTTGCCTAAGCCTCTCTCTTGGTAGGTGGAGAGAGTAATGAGGAAGAATGAGTTTAATGAAAAAATGAATGAGGAGAGAGAAGGGGTTGTTGGGTTAATAAATGAGGGAGGGTGGTAGGTAGGGGTTTGTATACTAACCCAAACCGAACCAAACCAAGCCGAACCCAACCGAACCCAACCGAACCCGATGCATGCCAAGGCCAAAATAGACCACACGAACCATAAAATGCTAATTAACCCATGCCAATACAAAATCCAAGACTAGCCAGCCAGGACAAATTAAAATACGGGTCCGAGATACATACACGTATACCAAAATACGTATAACGAAATCTGAGGGTGACAACTCTACCCACCTTAAAATAATTCCGTCCTCAGAATTTAATCAAGAGGTTAGAGATGTCGAGCAAGATATACTAATCACAAGCAAGTTATAACTAGGCAATCAATCAAGCAATCATTCATGCAAGTAAGAAAGTTGAAGGCATAAGGCATAAGAAAGACATTATACCTTACGAGTCAAACAGATCAGGATATCGCGATCGGATATCATTCTCACGCTTCCATGTTGACTCACCCAAAGAGTGATGACCCCAAGCAACACGGACTAACTTGATAGTCTTGTTCTTGAGTATCTTCTCTCTTCGATCCAATATGGATACGGGTCTCTCCTCATACGAAAGGTTGGTACCAACAACCAATTCCGAATGATCAAGGACATGACTCAGATTCGGGATATACCGTCGTAATTGTGATACATGGAAGACATCATGCACCTCACGTAACGATGATGGAAGAGCGAGACGATAGGACACGTCACCTACTCGCTCTAGAATGTCGAACGACCCTATATACCTAGGACTAAGCTTTCTCCGTACGCCGAAACGAATGACGCCACGGGTAGGCGAGATCCTAAGGAATACATGGTCGTCGATAGAAAATTCAAGGGGACGCCGATGGGAATCGGCCCAATGACGCTGGAGATCTTGTGCAACTCGAAGATGATCTCTGACTTGTCGGACCACCTCAATAGTCCGTGTGATCATCTCTGGACCAAGTATCTACCTCTCGCCTATATCGTCCCATGCTAGCGGAGACCTGCACTTTCTGCCGTACAAGGCCTCAAAGGGTGCCATCTGGATACTGGCCTGGAAATCGTTGTTGTAGAAGAATTCTACGAGATGCAGGTGATCTTCCTACGAACCATCGAAGTCGAGTGTACATGATCGCAACATATCTTCAAGAGTCTGGATCGTGCGCTCTGACTGACCGTCTGTCTGCGGATGATAAGCTGAACTGAACTTGAGACGAGTCCCCAAACTTTTCTGAAGACTCTGCCAAAAGTGCGATGTGAATCTTAAATCTCTGTCGGACACAATACTGACTGGTACTCTATGCAACCTGACTATCTGCCTGAGGTATAATTCTGCTAGCTGATCCGTCGACTGACCAACCCTGAAAGGAAGAAAATGAGCTACCTTGGTGAGTATGTCGACTATAACCCAGATAGCATCTCTTCCAGCTGGGGATCTAGGTAATCCAGTCAAAATCTATGGTAATGTGCTCCCATTTCCATTATGGGATCGGTAAAGGTTGAAGAAGTCCACCCGGTCTCTGATGTTCAGCTTTAACTTATTGGAAAACTAAACATCGAGAGACAAACTAGGCTTTCTACCTCTTCATGCCATTCCACCAAAAATGCTGCCGGATATTATGATACATCTTCGTACCATCCGGATGAATCGAATACTGAGAGCTGTGAGCTTCTGCCATGATCTCCTGTCTGACATCACCACTAGGTACACAAAGACGCCTCCCATGTTGAAGTGTACCGTCCTCATAGATACATAACTCTGGTCTTTATCCTGCTGCACATTTTGCCCTAAGCCGCTGAAGCTTAGAATCTGCTGAACTGAGCTAACTTGATCCTCTCAACTATATTGGACTGAACTTGCATACTGGCTATCAATGCCATATTGGTAGGAAGGGCAACCTCTATACCCATCTTCTGAAGATCTGCTAACAACTCTGGTTGTACTGTTAGAAAATAAACTTCGGCTCTCCTGCTCAATGCATCTGCAACAACGTTGGCCTTCCCAGGATGATACTGCAGGTTGATGTCATAATCCACAAGTAGCTCTAGCCATCTTCTCTGACGCATGTTAAGATCCTTCTGAGTGAACACATACTTAAGACTCTTGTGGTCGGTAAAAATCTCCACCCTATCTCCATACAAGTAGTGCCTCCAAAGATTAAGTGCAAACACTACTGCTGCCAGTTCCAAGTCATGGGTCGGGTAATTCCTTTCATGATCACGAAGTTGACGTAACATATAAGCTATTACCTTCCCATGCTGCATCAAAACACATCCTAAACCTCTGCCTGAAGCATCATAATACACTAAGAATCCCCCGGTCCTATCTGGAAGCGTGAGAATGGGCACCATCATCAAGCCTCGTTTCAACTTTTTAAAAGAATCCTGACATTCTGCTGTCCAAGCAAACTGCACATCCTTGTGGGTCAACTGGGTCATAGGTGCTGAAATTCGTACAAAGATTGAAATAAATTGCCGATAGTAGCCGGTCAAGCCAAAAAAAATACGAACTTCTGCAACTGTGCTGGGTACCGGCCACGTCTCAATAGCCATGATCTTCTGGGGATCCACTTCCACTCTACCTCCGGTAATGATATGATCCAAGTATGAAATGCGATCGAGCCAGAACTCACATTTACTGAAACTTTGCATACAACTGGTGTTCTCGGAGAATCTGGAAGACAACTCTGAGATGCTGCTCATGCTCCACTTCACTCTTGCTGTAGACCAAGATGTCGTCTATGAACACAATCATAAACTGATCCAAATAAGGCATGAAGATACGATTCATGAGGTCCATGAATACAGCCAACGTATTGGTTGCTCCAAAGGGCATAACAAGGAACTTCTAATGCCCATACCTGGATCTAAATGCCGTCTTCGGGATATCCTGCTCTCTGACTCTGATCTGGTGGTATCCTGACCTCAAGTCAATCTTCAAAAATATGGACGCCCCTTTGAGTTGATCAAACAAGTCATCTATCCTCGGGAGAGGGTATCTGTTCTTGATTGTCACTTCGTTCAAGATACGATAGTCAACACATAATCTAGACGTACCATCCTTCTTTTTTACAAGAAGCATCGGGGCTCCTCAAGGCGATCCACTAGCACGGATGAATCCCTTGGTCCTATGTTCTTCAATCATCTTATACAAGATCTCCAATTCTGACGCTGCCATCCTGTAGACTCTCTCTGACACTGGTGCTGTTCCGAGGATCAAGTCTATGATAAACTCGATCTCTCTCTCTGGTGGCATACCTGGAAGTTTCTCGGAGAAACATCGAGAAACTCTTCCATGACTCTGGGAAATCGAACTGCTGCTGCAACTGCCATCCGCAATACTGGAGGAGAAGGTTCTATACCACCTCGGAAAAATGAAAACTCTAGCTCACCAGGAATACTAAAAATAATCTTGCCGATATGGCAATCTATTCTAGCATACTGGTCCCTCAACCAATCCATCCCTAAGACCACATCATAATCGGCCATCGGAAATTCTATCAACCTAGCGAAAAACTCTCTACCGCTAACTATGATTCGACACGAAGAAAGAACTCTATCTACTCCTAAAAGTCCGTTACCAGTAAGTACATTGAGCCTTACTGATAATGACTCGGGCTCCAGTCCTATCCGTATCGCGAATCGTGGAGACATAAATGAATGCGATGCACCAGAATCAAATAACGCTGATGTTGGAAAGGAGTTGACGAGAATAGTACCTGCCACTACCTCACCTGATGCTAACTCCTCCTCCACGATCAGAGCCAATACTTGACCTTGTCCTCTGGGTGCTGGTCCCCTCTGCTGGAAACCTCTTTGACGGTTCTGGATCTGAGCTTGGACTTGTGTATACTGCTGGGAGTTTTGCTGCTGAAATGCTTGGGCCTGAGACGGCAAGGGCCTCGAAAACGGGTACTATTGCTGCTGCAGAACTGGTACTGGGGCTGGCCCCCTAACCGAGGACTAGAAAAGGTCGAAGAAGATGAACTCTCCCTATTCGCGCAGTTCCTAACCCTGTGGTCCGGTGCCCCACAAACCAAGCACAAATCCTGTGCTCTGCGACACTCTGATACCATATGCCCTGGCTTTCCACAATAAGTGCAACTCATGGCGGAAGACTGCTTCTGCTGCTGCTGCTGAGGATATGCCGGGGTCAAAAACAGAGTCGACGTAACGGAAGTCGCCCGCCTCGGAGCTGCAATGGTCAAGGCCCTAGCTGCCGGGACTGGTGCTGAAGACTGGTTAATCTGGCCGTGAGATTGTTTTCGTTCCCCAGTTCTGTCCACAATTATCTGGGAGGTATACTCATGCCTCTTCACTGCTCTCAATACTGCATCGAAAGTCTGGTGCTCAAACTGCTCCACTACCAGTAAAATGTCCAGGTGGAGTTCCTGCTGGAATCGCTGAGCTCTGTCGAACTCGGTCGCCACCAAGGTGGAAGCAAACCGACTGAGCCTGGAAAACTCGGCCGCATATCCATCGACCATCCTGTCTATCTGCTTCAAATTAGTGAACCTCGTCTGTAGATCATATCGAGCTACATCATCAAAATACTTGGTCCGGAATCTCTCACGGAATACTATCCAGGCAATAGGTACCATTAATCCAACAGTCTGCTCCGCCCACCAGCTATGGGCTAGATCCAATAACTGCAGGCGTACCACAGCCACCTTATCATTTTCTGGGGTCCTGGCTGCTTCTAGAATAACCTCAGTGTCCTGCAGCCAAGCATCTGTGGTAATAGCATCTATGCTGCCATCGAAGAAGGGAGGATTCAAGCGCTTAAAGCTGTTGGCCGCATTGTTACCTCTGTTCATAGCATCTTGTACTGTCTGGTACAATGCATCACCCCGACGATGGCCTGTGATGCAAGCAACTCCCTGATGAGTTCAACCAAGACTTCATCATCCTGCCTTGTAGGCTGGGCTGGCTGTACTGGGGGTTCTGGACCTCCGGGAAGCATGACTCGAGAAGCTACTTCTGAGTGCTGAGATTGATCTTCTTGTTGCGGGGGTACTCGTTGAGCTCCTTCCGGCTGATTGGCAGGACCAGGAACAATGCCGCTGGAGAAGACGACACAGGAAACAATAAGGAAAGGACCAGGACAGATAAAAAATACAAGCATGTGATCAGGTCAAGATTTCAGGAATTTAGAGGATACGAGCAGAGATCAAGGGCGAGTGCTGATTGAGACATCTATTCGGTAAACCCTCACATATCTTGATTTACAAGACCTGCATGGGCCACCACTTAAACCATGTCATGCCCCAGAACCAGAATACTCGAGAACGGGGACGGACACAACCAGCTACGTATATTGAAGTGCAGCCCACCTCGCTATACGGTCACAGCTGTCTAGATACATGAGGGTTTAACTACAAGCCATCAGTCCCTTATGGTCATAAACAAGCCTATTGTCTCAATCTCAAGCAAGTAATAGCAGCTACAAGATATCAGAGCACCAAATATACAATAGTAAGGCGTCCCATACATTACATATTTGGATGATCATGAAGCTAGTCATACAAAATGTGAAGACTAGCAAGAGTTTCAGTCATACATGATCAACCCTAGGATTTGTTAATCATGCTACAGCCTATAGGCAGACAGTAAGTAAAGTGCAATCGAGCTAACACGTACTCGCCGGCTAAACGTCTTAACAGAATATTGTTTTTACAATAGAGCCCTGGGAGACCAAAATAAAACCCATTCGTTGTCAGAGTTAGGCCTGGTGGTCACCATCTGGCTGGAAGGTAGGAAGATCCTCTGGAGCTGCTCCGGTATCTGGCCATACAAAACTAGCTGGGTCAGATCCCAGAAAGAACAAGTACCACAAAGGAGGCTTCACTTAAGAACTAAAATCAGCATATCAGAACATAAAATAAGAAGGATAATAATAAGACATGAAATCTAAATAGAGCAATAAATGTCATGTGGATGAGAAATCATTCTGATCAGTTATTGATAAGGTAAGCATAAGCAATCATGTTCCAAAGTAGCCAGGTACTGGAACAATGACAAGGCTTGGACTGGTTAAACTTTATCCAACATTCACGGCCAAGCAATAAGTACGACTTGATACTTTAACTAACTAGGGTTATCACAGGCCTAGTTACTAACAAGATGCAATAAGACTGATCCAACAGCCACAAGCCCTGCAGACCATCCAGGTTATTCGAACGACATTAGGGGTTGAGTCCATGTGGGTACATCAACCAAGAAACGCATGTACCCTTAAGTAGCTTGGGGGGAGGGGTGCAACACATGACAGGGTGCTGGAAATGTGCCCTACTCGATGCCATGCTACAAATCCCATGATGGGGCACCTAGATAACGTGATTGCCTGTAGCTGGAAAATCTCTTCATGACTACTGGATTATTCTAGTTATTTAGCCTTAATCAGTTTCAGTAGGTACCCCTGACCATGGTACTCAGGGATCCCTATCCTAGACATGATGTAAGACAATACTGGTTCATTTGTACAAACACACTCGTCCACAGTGTCCAGGCCATTCATTCTTGTCATGTTAGGCTAGCCGTCGCAACAACATTCAATAGTTCCCATCATGCTTACTTGTCATGCCATGCCATGTCTTATCAATTTACTTGTTAGACCATGTCGTGTACAACCATCATTCCAATTGAACCATCCAACAGCGATTATCAAGTTCATGACAAAGTATAAGAACATAGAAAGGCGATCGGGGTACGCCAAAGGGCTCAAGACTCTACGCTAGTGAAACTACGCTAGGCCAAGGGGCCCCGAACGTAAAATAGCTTTACGCGAGCAAGGCCGAGGAAGGGCCGCTCCCTACGCGGGCAAGATTACACACGAGCGGGACCCTACGCAAGCAAGCACTCTACACGAGTGGATCTCTACGCGAGCGAGCACTCCACGCAAGCGGAGTAGCCCCTGTGTAGAGTTGGAATGAACCCGGCGTAGAAGAGAGTACGTTGGCACGCATATGCGTGTGCGTAAAGGGGGAAACACTATACAAGCACGTAAAACGTGTGCGTAAAAGGGGAAAAAACACTACGCCGACACGTAAAACGTGTATGTAAAAGTCTTGTCTTCTCCCCAAGGCCAAGACGAGCAGCCATGGGACTCAAGAACTCAAGAAACACCATCTCGGTCAAGACTTGATGAAATCCAACCACTCAAAAGCCAAACTTGCGTAGGATCAAAATTCCTACTACATGGAACTCTCAATCTCCGAAAACAACCAAGTTTGGTAGATCAAAACCCAAAAAATTCAAAAATATAACAAACTTAGATCTACAAGAAATAAACCATAGAAATTGAAAATGCTAAGTACTAAAGTGTCTTAGAATCTCGTGAGGAAGACAATGGAACAACAAAAATAGAGTTCCTCCATGAAACAAGTTGCACTTGCCTAAGCCTCTCTCTTGGTAGGTGGAGAGAGTAATAAGGAAGAAGGAGTTTAATGAGAAAATAAATGAGGAGAGAGAAGGGGTTGTTGGGTTAATAAATGAGGGAGGGTGGTAGGTAGGGGTTTACATACTAACCCAAACCAAACCAAACCAAGCCGAACCCAACCGAACCCGATGCATGCCAAGGCTAAAATAGACCACACGAACCATGAAATGCTAATTAACCCATGCCAATGCAAAACCCAAGACTAGCCAGCCAGGACAAGTCAAAATACGGGTCCGAGATACGTACACGTATACCAAAATACGTATAACAAAATCCGAGGGTGACAGATTCCAAAACTGACGGATGACCTTAGCCTAAAGACATAGCCTAGCGGTTAGGCAGACGTCCCGGCGCGAAGAGATAGAAATGGTGGAGGCACCGCTCACGAGGCTCTGTTAACATGCATGTATATCAAGGACGCTTGAATATGTGCACGATCCGACTCAAGTGGTGATGGCGGAATTCGCTATCACGAGGCTTGGCTGAAATGCATATATTTTGGGGACGCCTAAAATATGTGCATGATCCAACCAAGTGATACGTTGAATTCAAATAAGACTTGAGGAATGGAAAAGTGACGAGGATTTTGAGATCATGAAGTTTTGAAGAAAAGATTATGGGTAGCACGAGCGTGGCTCGGATTTGAAAAATACATAGGAGAAATGTGTGCGAGAAACGTAGGATGTTAAATAAAGTAACAAGTCGATAAGTAAGTATTTTTTCTGAGTGGTGTATAATGTAGTGCCCCGTCCCGCTCAGCCAATCGGAGGAATCGGAACGTCGACGGCGTTCGGACTTAGCCTTGCAACGGCTGCTCGAAGACATCACTTGGTCGAGGCGACTCCTCGCTCAGGTGGGGTAGTTTCGATGAACTCGCCTCATCTTTGCCATCACATAATAAATTTCATGTTTTCAACTTGCACTAGTAGGCTTGATAATAAAAGAGACGAATCCATATAGATAAAAAAATAATCCCGACTGGTCGAATTGAGTTAGAATATGGAAAGGTCCAACGGTTGGCTTAGAGTTGGTGCACGGCGTGCTTTGAAAATGATACTTGGTCCTTCATCCAGTGGCTTGGGAGAAGGAAAAGTTGGTCTTCGACACAAATTATGAATTAGCCTAAGTCATAGGCGTCGCCCGTGTAAATGCTCGATAAATCATGCACGCTTCCACGATGCAAGGCCTTGTTTTCCATAAAGAAATTCTCTTTATTTGTTGTGTTTCTGGGAAAATTACAATTGTAGGAATCCGATCTAGAAGACGATCGCTTTATCCCTTGGACTATGCGAAGAAGAAAAGCTCTCAAAATTTTGACAGTAGATATCAATGTATCTGTACAATGAATGAGAAAAAGAACTCTATTTATAGAGTCAAAAATAATAACTGAAAAGATAACTACCTCACCACTGGTGCACTTGAAAAGTCACGTAGACTCTAAATACACGCAGGGTTAGTGAGTAGTTACTGGACGTGGCCCGTAACTGTTGGACACATGGCATCAGTGCATGGGTCGTGTGCAAGTTACTGGGCACGCGAGAGAGAGATCGGTGGCATGGCTGCCACGTACTCCAGTTGAAATGAAATCCACGCTGTCTTGCTGAAGGCAAAAATCCACGCAGTTTCGTTGACGCAGACTCGTTGAAGGCGAAATCCACACAAGCTTTGAAGAAGAATACTTCAGAATTTACGCAGGCTTTGAGAAGAATAACTCAGAAGTCACGCAAATGTTTTGAGGAAGGAGAAGGTTCAGAATCCACGCAAACCGCCAGCTGTCTTGATTTGGCACGCTTCGTCTGACACAAAATCTCTGACATTGATTATATTGTCAGTCGTATTAAATGAAGATAAGACCCAAAGTCACGCCAATCTTGGTGAAGAGTGAGTCTTGCTAAGGAAGATTTCAAAAATCACGCAAAGGACGGCTGTGATCTCTCGAGTTCTGTGCATACGTGGCATACGAGGAGACGTTTCTCGACTGTTGTGTTGTCAGTCATTATGATTCTGACGTATGGCTGAGCTGTTTCTGCGTGACTTCTAAAGGAGATGGCCAGGCAGAACTTAGCGTATCTTTTGTGCTGCTTCTTGGATCACTCTGCGTGACTTGTTCTGATCAACTCAGCATGACTTCATTTTTGAGGCCTACAAAACCCCCTTCAAAGTTTTCGAAAAATGATAAAATATTTTCAAAATACTTTGAAATAGAGATGATGAAATGAGTTAAAGTCACGCTGAGATGACTCCAAAATTTTTTAGAAGTCGAAAAGACTTCGAAGTTCTTTGAAAACATCCAAATGAACTTATTAAATGTCATAATGACTCTTCGTTCTCCGAGACTAATTGCGTCCAATTTATGGTGGAATATGAACTGTCGACGAAATCTGTTATATAAACATGAAGAGATTCTCAGTTTTGACATTCATCTCTCGAAAATATGACCCCAAAGGAAGCAGCCGAAGAGGAAGCACGCAAGTTGGGCTTTTGTTCCCATGGTGACCCCACTTTTGGGGGCAAAGAACCCGAACTTGTCGTCATCGAGCTCAAGGACGACTCCACGCAGTTAGCCAAGAATCTCTTGAGCTACTTTGGATTGGATGGCTCGTCTTCTTCTGATGGGCGGAGCCTTATGGAGAAGCGTGAAATGCTCGAGACTCTGTTGCATCGCCTGGGAGTTAAGAGCGTAGAGGAGTTAGGCATCAAACTTAGCCGCTCTGGAAAATAGAGCGTAACTTTCTACACTTTTGTTGCACTTTTCTGTTTTGTCTTTTTGTAAGGCCATCAGTGCCTGTTTAAAGAATGAAGTACAACTTTTGTGTTTGATCTGCGTGCTTTTTAATGAAGAATATTAATTAGCACACTTTGACTGTTTCCAATGTTGTACTGTCTCCCGAAGTATATGTGACACTCATTCCACAATTTACGAGCGCTATTTATGCGGATCTTTTCCAAGAAATAGACCTGCACTTGACCCTTTAAATAGATGGATGAACTCCACACAACTCATCTTCCCATTCTTCTTCTTCTCTTCTGAAAATGAACTTTCTGTGAGAAAAAAATAGGAAAGCCATGTTGTCTGATGTTCGACTTCTGTGCACGCTGCCAGACATGGGTCTGTCAATCCTTAGCAGCAAACTCAGCGGTAAGTTCAATATACACGCATCGAAATTTTTTTTGTTTGCTAAAGACAAATTCATCTTCCTGAAATGAACAGAATGCATCTGTCTTTGCTTGGCCAATTTCTGTCGGCTGATTTTTCCTTACTGTTTCTTGCAGAATTTTGGCTGAAAATTTTCTTCAGAACTGGCATTGGAGATGTGGATGCTGTGGAGAATATCCTGCTGACATCTACATCAGGGAGCTCATACGCTTTTGACGCGTAAATCAGACAACTCAGAACTCTTCGTGGGATAGAAGGGTCTTCCTTAGATGGTAGAAAGAGCTTTTATACACGAGAGTTGGATGGTGGAGTCAACTCTACTACCGAGAGACTGGGTAGTAGAGTTCCTTTTAAGGCAGAACCAGGAATTGTATCCCAAGGTTTGGATACATTCCTGTCTTCCTTGAGAGGTTACCCCCATCCACCAGTTGTATTGGCAGCAACACGTTTTCGTGTTGCCCTACTCTGTGGTTCTCCTCTCGTCTGAGAGATAAGACCAGAGTTTGATTCCTGTTGGACACCCAGGAATTGCCACAAACAACGAGATTGCCAGAGAAGATCCAAGAAGAAATAGATCTCAGTTGTACATAGAATGAAAATCCAAGATTTGTAATAGATTTCCATTATGATTTGTAAGAAAGTCTAAGAAAATATAATAGACTTTTTGTGGTGAAATGGGAATAGAAATGACAATTCTTCTATGCTCAATGATTTGTATTTGTGGATGAATTATGGACATGATAGATAATAAAATCATTTTTTCTGTTTTAGAGTATATAATATTATCAGAGGTATTATGGACATGATAATATATAGGAACTCGAAAGAAAATAGATTGATTTCTATGCAGAGGTCAAAACATAACAAATGAGTAAGTAGATTCGGATTTGATTCAGAGGTTATGAAAACATGATAAATAATGAATCTCCACTTAATGAACTGATAGAAGATTATGAACGGATGAACCGTTAGGAAACGATGAACATATGAACTGTCGAGTGAATGTAATAAATGAACGGACGAACCGTCAAGTATTAATGAACATGTGAAATGTCGGATGAATGTGAGAAATGAATGGATGAACTGAATATCGGGAAAGAATACGTCCCTTCGATCCTTTTAACCATATGCCTATAAATAGAGCATATATTTGAATAGAAGGATCGCATTTTATCCACAATGTCTTCTGAAGAGAATATAAAGAAGGCTGAAGTCGTCCCCGAAGCTACTGAAGGTGTTAAAGAACATCCACCTCCGCAGAAGAAGGAAATGGGAGAAAGCTCGTCTACTCCCAAGCCGCCGAAAGATATCCTGGACTTCTTGGTCGAACCAGGAGAAACCGAAGAAGAAGAAGCAATGAGGCTGGCTGCCTGTCAATTCTTGGTGCGGTCAGGAAAAGATGTATTCAATTCTTTTGCTGATTATGTATGTGGTGCTCGTCCCAAATATGAAAGGGATTACAGTGATCTTCCATGATGATGTACTCTTTTTCTTGAGGAATTTGTCTCAAATAAACTCCGTTTAAGGAATCTTTGTTTACGATATATCCTTCCCACTTTATATTTTTGCCTTTATTCATTGATCTTTTGACTCAGAAATCAGAAAGACTAAATATCATTTTCATAAATATGATATTGAGATAGAAAATTCAGAGGTAATGTGGACATGATTTTCTGGATATCAAATTTGTTGAGAAAACGATACAAAGTAGAATACCTATCTCCACTGGGGATAATAGATATCAGAATGATTTCGGAAAGAACAATAAAACAGCTGGAGAGTGATGGGAGGACAATCTTGATAGAAATATTAGACGTAGTACTTCTTCAAGAATTTGCCGTTGATGGGCATCATAGTGGCTTTACCATCTAGAGTAGTGAGTTGATAAGCCCCATTAGAAAAGATCTTATTGACAATGAATGGACCTTCCCATTTTGCATCAAACTTGCCCTTACTTATGTGTGTCATAGTCATCGGGCGTCTGACAGTAAGCACAAGTTCTTCTTTCTGAAATGTTCGAATTCTTTCTTGTTAAAAGCCCTTGAAATTCTGGCTTGATAGAATTCAATATTCTGTTGAGCAGATAACCGCTTTTCATCCAGAGCCTCCAATTCTTGAAGTCGAAGACGATCATTATTTTCTGAGGTAAGTTCATTAGCGATTGCTATCCTTAAAGAAGGAATTTGAATCTCTAATGGGAGAACAGCCTCAGATCCGTACACCAGAGAGAAAGGTGTACACTTAGTGGCATTACGGACTGTAGTACGATAAGCCCACAAACATTCCCCGAGCTTGTCACTCCAATTACGTTTGTTAGTGGAGACAAACTTCTTTAGGAGTTTGATGATAGTCTTGTTGAAAGCTTCTGCCAATCCGTTAGCTGCTGAATTATATGCGGTAGAAGCAACATTGTTGATCCGGTGATCGTCACAGAATCGAGTAAATTTCTGGCTGACGAACTGTGGTCCGTTATCATGAACAATGCGTCGAGGAACACCAAATCTGTAGATGACGTGGTGCTTAATAAAGCTGATGACATTAGACGTCTTAACTTCAGATAAAGGAATGGCTTCGGCCCATTTGGAGAAGTAATCAGTTATTGCGAGAATGAACCGATGACCTTTAGATGACGGTGGATTGATCGGGCCAACAATGTCCATGCCCCAAGCTTCGAAGGGCCATGATGCTGCCGTCGGATGTAGAAATTCCAAAGGTTGATGTATAAAATCCGCATGGATTTGGCAAGCTTTACATTTCCTTGCATATTCAATGGCATCTGATACCATAGTTGGCCAATAATAACCCATCCGTCGAATACGGTCTTGAAGTTTTGGCCCAGGTTGATGCGCTCCACAAATTCTATCATGTGCTTCACGAATAACTTGTTGGGCTTCATCACCAGCAATGCACCGAAGGAGTAAACCCTCATAAGCTCGACGATATAAGGTCTTTATTGTATGATTGTAATAGAATCTGAGTGATCGTCGTCTGATAGATGCTGCCTCACTCGGATCATCCGGAAGAATATCATATAATACGAGATCTAAGAAAGGAAGTCTCCAATCTTTATCCGTATTCTGATTCTCAGTCGAGTTACTGAAGATGAATTCCATGCTGGAATCGGATGAAGATGACATCGATTTACGACTGAATCCAAATCCTCTTGTTGTGTTGACGTCATGAGATGTTGATTCTTCAATGTCAACTGGAAGTCCTAGAGTCAGGTTATTTTCAAGATAAAATAATTCTCGACTACGAACAACAATCATTTGTTGCCGTCTGATTGGGATAGCCAGCACCGCTGCATGATTAGCAAGGGCATCAGCTTCTGTGTTACATGCTCACCTAACATGTTCAATAAAGAATTCCTTAAATGATGAGGCCATAGATATGGCCACTCTATGATAAGGAACTAGATCTTGATGGCGAACTTCATAAGTACCCCTGATCTGATTGACAATAAGTTTAGAGTCTCCATACGCCTCCAAATGTTGAATATTCAGATGTTTAGCGAGTTGAAGACCAATAAGTAATGCATTGTACTCAGCTACATTGTTTGAACACGGCTGATCGAGAGAATAAGCTCTTTGGATGGCAAGACCTTCTGGCGATACAAGAACAATTCCAACTCCAGCGACAATATCGCCATTAGGACCAATTCTTGATGCTCCATCAAAGAATAGACGCCAAGTTGGATCTTCTTCAGCAATTTGATTTGAATCTAGGACTTTATCTGGGATTTCATCACAGAGTTTTGAATTTTCTGGAATTGAGTGAGCAGCCAGAAAATCAGCTAAAGCTTGTCCTTTGACTGATTTCTGAGGAATATAGTGCATGTCATACTGAGCAAGTAGGATTCCCCAGTTAGCCAATCGAGAATTCAAAACACTGGGTTTCTTCATCATGATCCGTATAGGATTGATCTTGGAGATGACATGAATAGTCTGGCCAATGATATAATGACGTATCTTTTGGACAGCAAACATCAAGGCTAGACATTCTTTTTCAACCGGTGAATATCGAGGTTCAGCTCCGGTCATAGTGCGACTGAGATAATAAATGGCTTGTTCATGGCCATTTTGATTCTTTTGAGCGAGTAATGCACCCAATGAATGACTCATTGCTCGAGTATAGAGGAGGAACGGTATTTCTGAGACGGGAGGTACCAATACTGGAGGGCTCATCAGATATTGTTTTATATCATCGAATGCTTTCTGACATTCATCATTCCAGACAAAAGAGACACCTTTCTTCATAAGTTTGTTGAATGGTCTGCAGCGTCCTGATAAATTAGAGATGAATCTCCTGATATAAGCGATTCTTCCTTGAAATCCTCGTAGCTCTTTTAAGGTGCGTGGAGGACGCATCTCTTGGATGGCTTTGATCTTCTCGGGATCCACGTGTATACCTTTAGAGATAATGACGAAGCCGAGAAATTTACCACTAGAGACGCCTAAGAAGGACTTAGTAGGGTTCATCTTTAATTGATGCTTACGCATTAGATCAAATATAGTCTTCAAATCTTGGATATGATCCTCCTTTCGTCGACTTTTGACTGCAATATCATCAACATAGCATTCGACTGTTTTCCGCAAATGTTCACGGAATATAGTGCTCATAGCTCGTTGATAAGTTGCTCCTGCATTCTTGAGACCAAATGGCATAACTGTATAACAGTATGTACCAATCGGCATTCTGAAAGAAGTGTGCTTCTCGTCTTCTGGAAACATTTTGATCTGATTGTACCCAGAATACCCGTCCATGAATGACATTCGTTCAAATCTACAGGTATTATCAACCATGACATCAGTGATTGGTAGAGGGAATTCGTCTTTAGGACATGCCGCATTGAGATCGCGGAAGTCTATGCAAACTCTGATCTTGCCAGTCTTCTTAAGAACAGGAACAATATTAGCCACCCAATCGGGATGTTGTTCCTCTCTAATAAACCCAGAGGTAATGAGTTTATTGACTTCAGCTTCAATTGCATCCATGATGTCCGGACGAAATTGTCGCTGTTGTTGTTTGACCGGTTTAGCATTCGGCAAGATATTGAGCTTGTGAGTTGCAATCTGTGGATCAAGACCTGGCATATCTTCATAACTCTAAGCAAAGACATCAATGTATTCACGAATGAGTTTGATCATGTCTTTCTTATCAGTTTCTGAAAGACTTTCACTGATGAATATTGGTTTGGGAGATCCCTCTTCACCAACATCTATTTGAACAAGTTTATCTTCAGTGGGAGGTTCTTTTTGCTCGAAACGGAACTCCCATTGATTATCTAATCTTTGGGCCCACTGTTCTGATTCAGGTGAGATTTCAAACTCTTCCTCGTCTTCATCACTTTCTTCAGAATGGTCAATGGAAACCATATTGGAAGACAGAAGGTTGCAATAGAAGTCACCGATACTCGTATCAGAATCCCAAGAAGTGGTACTAGAAGAATCAGATCTCTTATCTTCGTCAGACTCAGGATCTTCATGGATAATATTGATAAAATGAGTAGGAGCAGTATAACCCAATCCGTATTTCGTCCTTCCATATTTCAAAGGAGGAATCCGGACAGGCATTTTTCTTCCTTTTCTATTATTGAGGCCAGTCCTGAAGTCATAGCCCATATTTTTGATGATGTCTCTAGATTGCTGACTATAACGACGTAGTTGTAATCTTCCAGTATCATCATTTTTGTCATCATCTTCAAGATCAGAAGGATTTTGAGGCCCTTTGTAGAAGAATATTGGAATGTCTCCTGGCTTTCTGCTGGGAACTAGAAAGTATGAAGATTGTACAGGTTTTAGAAATATATCTGTATGAACAGTCTGTACAACTCCTATGGTTATTGTGTTCAAGTCATCTAACATATGTAAATAACTATGAACATAATTACACACATCAACGTACTGCAAAGGTGGAGACTTTTCATTAAATGTAAAAGCAGCTGTATTTTACATTGGGAGAAGGCTGAGCCTTAGAGATTTTAGCCAAGTCAATGACTAAAGGGGGAGAAGAAGAAGAAACTTTGTTTCGATTAAGATCGATAACAAATGGTTCAGAAGAGGTGAGCTCCCTTGAAGTTTGAGATGGAAGAGTAGTCCGCCCTCCAACTGGAATTAGCAGAGTATCTTGTGAAGGTACAGGAACGTAGTACGCCCACTGACAGGAATGATCAGTGTATTTTGAGTAGATGACTGAGGTAACAGAGAGATCCGTCCACTCACTGGAATGATGAAAGAATCTTCTCCAGAGGATTTAGGAGATTCTTGCTGAGTAGTTCGACTTTTAACAGGGATTATTAAAGTCTCACTTTGTGCATCTTCTTTCTCCATAGCTTGTATGATCCTTGTATACTCTTCTTTGTACATTCGGGAATCATTAAAATAAGCTTCAACCCCATGGAAGGGATTTATATCAGCAACTTCTTTTTGTACTCTTCCATTGCTATCAATGTATTTAAAACATTGATGAAGAGTAGAGGGCACCACATTATTTTCATGAAGAAAGGGCCTCCCCAGAAGAAGATTATAGGATCCCGCGATCTCGATCACATAGAAAGTGACTTTAGATCTGAAATCACCTATCTGAAGCTTCAGATGAATCTTTCCCAAAGGCTCACTTCGGCTTTGATTGAATCCCAAGATAGTAGTAACCGTCTTAGAGAGCTTGTGAAGAGGGATTTTTAGTTCATCCAACAAACTCTTTGGCATTATGCTTATAGCAGACCCTGGATCAATGAGGATACGATCTATCTTCATCGTATCAATATAACCAGTGTAGTAGAGAGGTCGGTCATGTCGATTATCCTCTAGTAACATGTCGTCTTGTGTAAAGGTGATATTTGGGATAATCTCCAGTACACTGTTGCAATGTAAGCAAGTGGCAGGTTCCGCATCCGGCTTCTTCAATTGTGCAAGACAAGAGTCAGCTTGTAGAAGTGCTTCACTTAACGTCTTCCGAGTCTCTTTGGAAAGACGTAGAAGTTCAAAGAGGGACATTCTAGCTGGAGTATTAGCAAGCTGAGCCAAAATATCGAAGTTGTAAGGCTTCTGAAGTCCAAGAGGAGAAGACTTCTTGATTGGCTTATCAAATCGAGCCTGTTGTTTGCCTTTCTCCAGAGCCGAAGGCTTGGGAGGAACAGGTTCAGTAGATGTAGTTGAAGGAACAGGTGCAGTAGATGATTCTTCTTCGGGAGGAACATTAGGAGCATCTTTAGCATCTGAAGGGATATCAGTAGGATCTTCAGGATTTTTAGAATAATCCTTTAGGTAAGGTTTCCCCGTTCGAGTAGCACTAACAAGTGCTTCTTCTTTGTCTTTTGGCTCTGTGTCAGAGGTAGACCCAAGAGAAGTCATATGACATGACTTGATCTTTCCAGCCTTCTTGGATTTTTGAGAAGAAATCTTTTGAGGAGAAGGCGATTCAAAATCTGCCACTAGATCAGGATGGATCCACATGATTTCTCCTGTTTCCAAAGTGATTGGCACTAATCCTTCAGACTGTGGAGGAGGAAGATTCACTATGTCAAGAGTTGCCTTGGAAATATGAACAATCCCACTTTCAAGGAGTTGAGGAGGGAAATTTCCAAATTGCATAGAGACGACGTTGGAGGTGACGGTCTTCTCTTTTGGAGTAAGAGAGATAGCTCCAGATTTAATCATTTCTTGGATCTTTCCTTTCAATACATAACATGTACGAATTGTATGACCCAGCATTCTGTGATATGGACAGTATTTAGGATGATCTGTCTTACCAGCTTCATCAGGTTTCTTGATCTCTGGTAATTATATTTTATTACCTTTCAGCGGACATTCAAAGATACCAAGGACATCGTCGTCATCAAAAGAATATTCTTCTCTGGGGCGAGGTGTTCTTGATTGTTGAGTTGTAGAGGCAGGAGTTTGAACATTTGATGCATCTTTGCTCTGAAGATTAACTTCAAGAGTTTTTTTTTTCCTTTGCGAGCATTATTTTTATTATTAGCACCTTGTCCTGTTTCTTTAGGAGTCATCTGCACTCCTAAACCTTTGAAGGTTTCAGCACTGATTTTTGCAGCTTTAGCACTGACTATGAAGGAAGGCCAATCTTGAAATTGAGTGGATCCTGTCCACATACTGATGATTGGCAACAAGTTTGATTTACACGTGTCAATGGTGACAGCATCAGGAGTTCCAAGAGGCATCTTCAGAGTTTCTCTTCGAAACCGTTCAATGTATTCCTTTGTAGATTCATTATTTTTCTGCTTGATTCTAATAAGAGCAGACATAGTCATGTCATTAAGCCCTTCATAGAACCTTTCAAGAAACATCTGTTTGAAACCAGCAAATGAGGTAATACTCCCATCTGGGAGACTTCTATACCATTCATAAGCCGTTCCCTTGAGACATCCAATAAATACCCGAGTAAGGAGGGCATCACTTGGTTGTAGTTGATCAGTCATCACTTCAAAGTGATTGATAAACTGACTTGGAGAAGTGGTTCCATCATAGAATGAGATAGTAGGAGGCTTGTATTTAGGAGGATATGATACTTGCTTCCATTCTATCGGATAAGGCTGCTTGATGCCTAACCTTTGTAAACCATCCTTCTGTTTGAATGTCTTGAATTGAGTTTTGAGATTCTTCAATTCTTCAGAGACAACTCCCGAAGATTGTGGAGTTGTGGCTTGTAGAGAATAGTTGGGAGGAGGAACAGCATTGTAAGCACTACCCCCAGCTCCAGAGAGACTAGGATTTGGTTGAGCTGGTCCAGGAGTATTGGATTGTACTGCTGGAGGAACTTGTACTGGACTTATATCAGTATCAACTGGTATGGCATCTGATACAGTCTGTCAATTTTGCAACTGAGCTGTCATGAGTTCATACATCGACTTCATTGTGTCAGTCATAGACTTCATTTGCTGTTCCAAAGAAGCAATTCTTTGATCTTGAGGAGTCAGGAAAGAAGAAGGTTCATCAGTATTCCCATCAACCATGTAAGTCGTGACTGTATGAGGGATTATTGATGAACTAGTAGATGTTGTATGCTCTGAATCATTGCTTCGTGTATCAAAGTCAACTATAGGAGAATTACCCCCATAGGAAGAGGTGGGAAGTTAGATTCTCTAAGAAATTCAGAATCAATTTCAGGGATCAAATTTCTTTGACTAGAAGCCAGGACTCTTGCTCTGGTGTTTCTATATACTCCATCTGGACTATCAACTCTACCCCCGGTGTCCCGAGAAGTCATGTTGACAGAGGCAAACAAAGGCTCATCTTCATCAGGCATAGGTTCATACTGAATCCTATTGAAGACAGACTGTCGTTTATTTTGACGTCTGCATTGCATTGTGACTCTTGGCTGGAAGTCACATTCATGATCACCATGGTCTTGAACTGTTGATTCACATCTGCACTGAATTATGACTCTTGGATAGAAGTCACATTCAGCATGTTCCTTTGATATAGAATTACTTCTTCTCTTCTGTTAAAGATATTTCCATAAATCTGTTTGTGAAGATTGAGGAGTATACTTCCTGTTCTTGGGTCTTGATGGCTCTTGATTATACAAAGAGTGATTAATGTGAACCACATAATTTCTTGCATACTCTGCATCTGGATCTTTTATCTTCATATCCAATTGGTATGGTTTCTTAACACCAAAAGTGCTGAGTTTTGTTCTTAAATCAGTGGAAGGTAACACATTAATTTTGGAAACATGAAGTTTTCCTTCCATTGATCTGGATATTTGCAGAGAAGGAAGAGTTGAACCACTCCTTTGATTAGGAGTTGGTAACAGACCCTCTTTAATGGACAGATTCTGTGCCCAATTTGAAGAAATCAAAGAAGAAGACATTAAGGAATGTTTCTTCTTAGACTCATTCAAATTTTGAGACATAGAATGTCCAGAAGGAAGAGTAGTCAAAAGACCATCTCCTTTCCTTTGACTAACAAAAGTATCAGTCAAAGCTGTTCCTGAAGTAAAAACTACAGGAGCAGAAGAAACAACTAAAGAGTTATTCCTTTTCGAAGGGACTTTGTGTGGAAGACCACCCCCAGTTCTAGTAGAACTCGGTGAAGAAGAAGAGATAACTAAGGAGCTATTCTTCTCTGATGAAATACACGCTGAAACAGACTTGGTTAAAGAACCAGAGCTGTTAGCGTGATTTTTGATTTTAGAATTACATGCTGGAACAGATTCGGCTAAGGAGCCAGTACTGTCAGCGTGACTTTTGAATGTGGGTTTGCACACTGGAATAGATTTGGTTAAGGAGCCAGTACTATCAGCGTGACTTTTAGAGTTGAATTTGCACACTGGAACAGATTCGGCTAAGGAGCCAGTACTGTCAGCGTGACTTTTAGAGTTGAATTTGCACGCTGGAACAGATTTGGCTAAAGAACCAGTACTGTCAGCATGACTTTTAGAGTTGAATTTGCATGCTGGAACAGATTCGGCTAAGGAGCCAGTACTGTCAGCGTGACTTTTAGTTACTGTCATCTTCGAGCGCACAAGAGTGTGCGTGCTTGCAGTGGAGTTCTTGCCAGTGTTAGGAGTAGACACTGTGGCAGAGACTTCACCATTGACTGCCAACTGATTCTTAGGGACATAGACAGAGTGTCCCTTCGACTTGGCAGTGATGATGGAGGCTGGAGTGGGCTTGCCACCCTTAGCCCGCTGCATTTCTTCATAGGCGAGTTGATCGAATTTGATCGTCATCACCTTCTTCGTCGAGCCGATTGACGAAGTGTCGCATTGAGTTGTTACCATCTCAGAAGAGGAGATGGTTTTCCCCAGCAGAGTCGCCAATTTGTTTTCCATAAAGAAATTCTCTTTATTTGTTGTATTTCTGGGAAAATTACAACTGTAGGAATCCGATCTAGAAGACGATCGCTTTATCCCTTGGACTATGCGAAGAAGAAAAGCTCTCAAAATTTTGACAGTAGATATTAATGTATCTGTACAATGAATAAGAAAAAGAACTCTATTTATAGAGTCAAAAATAATAACTGAAAAGATAACTACCTCACCACTGGTGCACTTGAAAAGTCACGCAGACTCTAAATACACGCAGGGTTAGTGAGTAGTTACTGGACGTGGCCCGTAACTGTTGGACACATGGCATCAGTGCATGGGTCGTGTGCAAGTTACTGGGCACACGAGAGAGAGATCGGTGGCATGGCTGCCATGTACTCCAGTTGAAATGAAATCCACGCTGTCTTACTGAAGGCAAAAATCCACGCAGTTTCGTTGACGCAGACTCGTTGAAGGCGAAATCCACGCAAGCTTTGAAGAAGAATACTTCAGAATTCACACAGGCTTTGAGAAGAATAACTCAGAAGTCACGCAAATGTTTTGAGGAAGGAGAAGGTTCAGAATCCACGCAAACCGCCAGCTGTCTTGATTTGGCACGCTTCGTCTGACACAAAATCTCTGACATTGATTATATTGTCAGTCGCATTAAATGAAGATAAGACCCAAAGTCACGCCAATCTTGGTGAAGAGTGAGTCTTGCTAAGAAAGATTTCAAAAATCACGCAAAAGACGGCTGTGATCTCTCGAGTTCTGTGCATACGTGGCATACGAGGAGACGTTTCTCGACTGTTGTGTTGTCAGTCATTATGATTCTGACGTATGGCTGAGCTGTTTCTGCGTGACTTCTAAAGGAGATGGCCAGGCAGAACTTAGCGTATCTTTTGTGCTGCTTCTTGGATCACTCTGCGTGACTTATTCTGATCAACTCAGCGTGACTTCATTTTTGAGGCCTACAGGCCTGGCATAGCCTTTGCCCGTCTCTTGGGTTAAGTTGTAGGCTAGATTAAGTTAGGAAAAGTTATGCCGGTCGACCTAAGTCATTTCAAGTACTGTTCCATATTTTCTGCAGTTGTCGATATTACTTGGTTTCACGATCGTAAGGCCCATTGTATAGGTATGTCTTGGGCGGTAGTGTCACCCAGAACACCAATTGGTTTAAGGCACGATGTCACGGACTTAGTGTTTTAAGGCACGAGCCACGATTGATTCATTGAGTTTGGAAAAGTGCTTCAAACAGTTGTTCTTGAGTTGAGTAAAATGATAGGGCAAGGAAGAAGAATGCTCGCGACCATGGGTCATCAAGGCGAGGTCTCAGATGTGAGAAGTATTGAACTTGGTCCTGAAAGAGATGGTAACACTAGAAGTAGACTGACTGTGTGAGACGTCAGTTCGAGTCGAGTTTTGTATGGTCATTGGACAACTTATACAAGGTAAAATAAACGTTTCTCGAATGGCGACCCAGGCGGCCCATGAGAACCATTTCGATGGTAGACATCATAGCTGTGCTGGATGACCGCACGGGTTAGACGGGGACTTACAATGGAGCTCGCTACTCGCGCTGGCAAGGGGCGTCTGTTTAATCAAAAGCTATAAAGGGAGTCCATTATAGCGCTGGGCGCTAGTGACTAGTTCATATAGATGAGTCAGCATGGACGGCAATCCGCGTGTATGCCTTTGGATTGAGTCAAGTATTATGTTCACTATTTCAATGAGTCGAGTCGAATGCGTGCACGGTCGGAAGATAATGTTTGGGCCTAAGATTTGGCTGCAACGAAGACACCGTACTTTGGTACGAGATGTGGCGTCGAGTCTTAAGTTATCGGCATATAAGTTGTATAGTTTGGATTTGAGTCATCTTGAGTTTAAGTCAAGAAATGCCGCAAGGCAAAGTCGGTCGAGTGACACTTAGTCCACAAGTCTTGATTGGGTCAGTTGGTGATCAAAGTAGCAAGGGCTGCGAGGCGGTGATATGGTTAAGTCATACTGAGTTGCGAGGCATGGCACGATGTATTTGTAGCACGATCATAAGGAAATTGAGTACTATCGCGTAGTCACGTCTCTGATTTTGGGCCGTAAGGCAAACACGACTTGATAGGTTAACGTTGATTGTACGAGAAGGGGTCTAGAGGCAAAGTATGAGTTGACGTTGTTGTTGCAAGCACGAAATGGTTTCCAGACACAAAATATGCTTAGGCGTCTGTCCTATAACTGATCCTAAGACAAGAGTAGAAAGACAATCAAAGGGGTTATGTTACACAAAGTAAATAAATGTGTCGGTTTTGTATGGCTGGACGAGGAGCTCATTCCACCAGTACAGTTGAGTACTGACACCCACACATTGTTTATGTACAGGCACAGGTAGAAGCTCGTGGTGCGAAGCTCACTTGGATGCGTCGAGGCACGAAGTTCCTTGGCAATTCAAGGCGTGCGGCCACGTGGAGTCTGGACTTATACGGGACATAATGTATGGACATCGCCTCTCCAAAGCATCCGCTGGTTCAAGACTTGTATTGAGAGATGAGAGAGAGCTGAGTGACTTGTCATGTGAGAAGAGTGATCTTGAGTGAGCTTGAGTGACTTGTAATCTTGGCCTTGTGCCCTATTGTAATCCTTGTTTCAATATCAATAAAATTTATCAATTTCAATGACTTGTATTTTGTTCTAAATTTCTGCTGGCATATTCAATGTCTTTGCTTGGAACTTCTGTACGACGACCCCATCGCAGTCGCTGTAATCGGTCGTTATGGAACCCGTCTTGCATGGGCGCAATCTAGGCTCGTACGGCATCACGCCTTAGCAAGGACGATTGCTCCTACGGGAGCGGGACGTGACAACCAATACTCTCAAGATGGATAGGAGATTCCCCTGCCATATTTTGAGGAGTTAATGGGTTTTGTGAGAATGATAGAAGAGCAAAAGACCCGAGACATAGCAGGATGAACCAATGCAATGTAACATAACATAACATAACATCATAACCGTTATCCAACCAAAATAATAACAATGAACAACCATCATCTGAAAACACGAAAGTAGTCCATCAGAAAAAAACACAAAATGATAGACAATCATCCAACCAAAATAACTACAATTTACTAACAAAAAAGAACACTAAAACCATCAGTTTGTGTGAATGGTGCATGAATCACCCATTGATATTTTGACTGAAAGTCACTCAAGCACTGCTTCTTGACATGTTCCTGCCCCTGCTGGAGCTTCTTCTTGACATGCTCCTGCCCTTGCTTCCTTGTGTTTGATTCTTCTTGGCTAGTGGACAAGTCCTGTTGTTATGGCCTGAACCCCTACATTTCGAGCAATTTCTTGACTTTTTTTGCTTCCAGCTGGCTCCTCATCCACAACTCTTCTTCTATTCTTCTTTGGTCTACCAGGAGCTCTGTTTAGAATTGGAGGTATCACCTCTGTTGGAGTTGCCAACTATAAAAGAACCCAAATAAAGTGTTCAAATCCTACTATTAACTCATATTTATAACATAAAGATGAAAACAACATCAATAAAGTGTCAAAACTATTAAAATGTCAAAACCAATAAAGTGTCAATATTTGAGTTTAGAGGCACTTATTTATCACCTTCATCCAATCACGTTTTTCTCCTGAAGGGGCAATAAAGTCGGCATAACAAGCTCTGTAAGCATCCACATAAAAGTACCAACTAGAGTACCTATACATTACCATCATGTTATGTATGAGTACCTAAAATCAATATAATTTACTCAAAAGCATATAAATAGAAAAATGGATGTAAAAAAGCCTTACTCTGCCCAATTTGGTCTAGAATTGCTCAAGATAACTACAACATGTTGACATGGTAGACCTCTTTGTTGCTACTATCCACACGTGCAGGTTTTGTTTTCAATATTCACTGTCCACTTGCCTAGTAGACCACGATACACCTCATATAGAAAATCAGATGAACCTTTCCATGTGTATTCATTGATCTTCAGAGTCATCCCCTCAATGTGTCTTTGCCACCTAGGCACCAACTGACCTACAATCATCTTCTTAGTTGCAACTTGCATCCTCTTGTAAAATATACTCATAAAAAATTCACCATACATTTTCCCTACAGTACAAATAGGTTTGTCCCTCAGCTTTCTTATAGAGTTGTTGAAAGCCTCAGAAAAGTTGTTAGTTATATGCTTAGTGTGGGTATTATGGTCAAAGAATGCCCTAGCCCAACTTTCCTTTTCCTCAGATATCAAATATGCATGAGCTCTAGCATCCACTTGCTCCAAATCAATAACCCATCTTTTAAAATCAAAATCATGTATGCACCTGCATTATTAATACCAATCACTAAACAAATATTAAACCAACAAATTATAAAAACTATAAAACCCAAAAGAATCACTAAACCTGCAGCATTCCAATCTAGATGCTTCAAATGTGTTCTTGGAAATTTTTTCTTGAAGTTTTGGTACAAGTATCTAAAACAAAATTTGTGATTGTGATTCACATCACTGAAAACATCCTTCACAGCCTGTATCAACCCCTTCTGTCTATCCGAGATGAAAGTTAGTTTCAAAGGATACCTTGTCAATTCTTCCTTCAAGTTCTCTAGAAAGCTCCTCCAATTAGCAGCATTCTCAGATCTACACATATATACGCCTAATGGAACAAGTCCATTCTCAGCATCTAGGCTTGTTGCTGGAAGTAACACACCACCGTACTTTCCTTTGAGAAAGCATCCATCAAGTCCTATTATCGGTCTACACCCCTTGATGAACCCTGTAAATACATGAGAAAACACAATTAAAAATTCATGCATGCAAGTAGATACCCTAAGTATACAAAAAAACATACAATGTAGTCCAAATTAAGATGCTTACCCTCCATAGATACTCTGTAGGCTATGCACATGTGAGTGAAAGTGAGATCCAAATGGTTTCTAGAGAATGAAGCTACACTCCCAGGATTAGTAAACAATATCTGGACATACAATCGAGGAACCAATTCATAGCTATCAGAATAACTCCCATTGACCCTCTCAAGTATCTTAGCCCTTACTTTCCAAGCAACCCAGTATGGAGTTTTGGTACCATACCTTTCCCATATCGAATCACGAATCCTTTATGGCTTCCATATTTTGTTCGACTTCTTCACTAGAGGTAGAACAACATCTGTAACCCACTTAGAATTAGCCATGGAATTAAACTCACCTTCTTCCCATGTACATTTGTGTTCATTTATATAGTGTTCAACCTCCATGTAGGCTTTTCATGCTTTATTTCCCTTGCATATGTAGTCTATGGACAACCCTGATCCTTTTTCTTGCAGTAGGACCTCATTCTATACCCTTCATTCCATAGGCTTCTAAACCCAAATTTGTTAAGAATGGTAAATGTCCTCAAATGATGCTTGTAATGCTTCTTAGTTTTCCATTTCATCCCTTTCTCAAGTGTTAAGACTGCAACGAACCATTCTCTTCCGTATCCTTTGGGTACATATCAGTAAATTGATCTACATTCTCATCAAACTCATTAGTTGGTGGAGCCTGTTGAACACCTTCAGTATCATCATTAAAAGCTTCATCACCACCATCACTATCACCATCTGACTCATTTTCGGCACCCCAACAGCCTCTTCATCACTACTTTCAAAACAATCAAGATAACTTTTGTAGTTTTCTTCTTTTTCTAACTCATCCATGCTCACATAATCATAAACTGGATCGACATAGACATCTGCTTTATATTCAAGATCGATACAAGTTGATTCATGTTCTGCACTTGCTTGTCTTGCATTATTGATAATTTCTTCAACCCTTGAAGCTTGTGTTGGCACTTGATTCCAGTCAAATAATAGCTCATTTAAGTCTGTAGGACATCTGCAATTTAAACAAAACGTTCAAAATACTTCTTTTTGAAAACATATTTAAATAAAACAAAGTAGGTCCAGTGACAACCATTTACTTTTTGCCATAAACTATTTCCTTTAGTTAATGGATGCCATGGGCACGATAAGATTGACGAGCAGTAATATAATTAACAATAGAATAACAAATATGTTCATACATACGAAATTCAAATTATGTATCTAAGAACACAGATGACCTAGGACAAAGGCCTTGAAAATCTCTTGCTTGAGATGATATGGTTCTGTAAGGAATTTAATTACCACTAATTGCTCATGTTTTAGTCAATCTTTTCAATATGCTTCTACCAGTATTGAGTGACTAACACATGAATATGGATGCATAAATACAAATGCTGACATCGGGGGCAAAAAATTTGAAACACAGGACATGTGACATGCCATGATATATCGACGATATCAATATAAGTTCATACATTTGTAGAGAAACTATTAGAATTATACTAATACTCAACTCATAGGTTAAGAATTATAAGTTTCAGTTACATAAATTAGTAATCATTCTAATATCTTGTTCCTAAAAAATAATGCAAATGTAGCTCATATCATACAAACATCTTTTCATCCTCTCACTAACATCATTTTTTTTGTTCTCTTTTAAATAACTCAACATAAAATTCTAGGAGTATATAGTCTCTGGTATGTTAAACATTTTTTTTAAAAAAGTAATAAATAGGTACTAATATGTGTCAACATTACTCCCAAGTACCAGAGTAACCAGGTGTGCAATTGATCGACATGACACCTTAATTGAGGTGTGCAATTGATCGACATGACACCTTAATTGAAGTGTCTGTGCTACATAGAGGACAAATAACAGCTTGAAAGATTCCTTATTGTGCACGGTGCTTCATTGTTGTGACAATGAATACCTTAAGTTCTAAGATTATGCAATGGTTAAACTCATGATCGCACGAACCAAAATCCAAATACTCTGCATCTTCAATCACAACTTATCTAGTCGATCGATAATTTTCTTTTCGCATGAAGTGTGATTTTGCTACATCACGTGATCATTACCCGAGCACATACACATCTGCATCGTATCTATATTCTATGCCTATCACTGATACAAAACTTTATATCCCACAATCAAACTATAATTACCTCAATGTTTGGTATCGTATCTATATTTTAACATAAAGTTACTGGAAATTCTAACAGATCGAGAGGGCAAGCAAGGTTTTAACATAAAGTTGTATTTCAAAATTCTAACATATGAAAAATAGAACAAAAATGTATGATTGAAACAAGACTAACCTGGAAATCTGACTCATTATGCAAATCCTCTCACTAAATCACCAAGCAAGATTTTTTTTAGGGTTCTTTGTTTCAGCCATTTGGTTGATTTATGTGGAATTCTTCCTCTTATTTAAACTCAATTTGTTTGATTTAACCCTAAGGGTGTTTTGATCTTTTTTGATCTTTTCAACATGTATATGGACTGATGTGGCATTTTTTTCCCTTCCGTCTCTAGCATCATCTCCTGACCATTAGAATGGAGGTAATAGCGATTATATTCAAAATTGGGGGGGGGGGGGGGGGGGGGGGGGTGGGGGGGGGGGGGGGTGTGGGGGGGGGGGGGGGGGGAGGGGGGGAGGTAACATAATTATGAATTAAGAATTGGGGGGCTAAATACAAATAACTCTATATTCTTTATATTAATCATTACATAGGAAATGCATGCAAGAGGCAACAGTTCATTTTTTTCTTTGTCAAGCAGCTCAAATCAAATGACTAATTAGTAGCGCCAAAAGATGCATGGTCCCCCAAAGTTCTACTGATTTAGGCTATGGAGATGTACTGCTGAACTATCTTGTTTATCAAGATCTGATAGGCTCTTTCCGTAGGGTGAAAGCTGTCCCAGAACACGTACTTGGAAACGTCATCGCAGACAGGTGTGGTCAAGCCATTACATGTTAGTGTGACCTCGAAGGTCCCTGTCCCACAACAACCCCTCGCAGACTCCTCAAAACCTAAGGAAGAAATGGAAGGACGACAAATAAGAAGAAGAAGAAGAAAGAGTCGAAGTAGATTTTTCGACGATGATGAAGATTTTTACCATAGGCGTAGGGGTATAAGACGATATCAAGCAAAGGTGCATAGAGATCGACGAAGACCATCTTTGATCCCGGCAGTGCATCGTGAAGCCTCTGTACCGCTAAGGATAGCTCGATATTGAGCAGGATTGCTGCTTCGTTATAACGGGTCACGCACTCCCTTTCGATTCCACCCGCGAGAGTTCTTTGTGACGGTAGGCATCCTATTGGAGGAATCCCGTGGACAGCAATCTTTCGTGCTCCGGAACTGTAAAGCTCCTAAAGAAGGATATTGGTTTTGTTAGCGTTACCGAGGACATGATATATAAATTCCTAAGTTTGTAAACAAATTTAAATACTACCTGTATAAAGTTGGAGGCCTGTTGAACCACGAATTTTATGTAGGAAGGAAGATCGTACTCTGCACTCCGGACTAGTGGTGTGGTGAAGTAAGTATTTGCTAGATCATCGGTTCCCGTAACTATGGCATAGATACTATCGGCGACGATGAAGGCTGCGTTCTCTTCGCCTACGATAGCCTTCACCTTCTCCTTGTAGTCCTTGAACTGATCTAGCTGATCATCCATGGTAAAAGCTGCCTGCAGAAACAAATTTAGTATGGCCCAAAGTGGCAACTGGAGCGTATGGATCAAATACTGAGAGCGGAGGAATTACTGCCAATTGCGAAGTGAGGGGATCGTATCCGCAGCCGCCAGAGGCAAAGCTTACGCCGGTTATTAGGTCCTGGTCGTCAAGCTGTGTTCCGACGTACGCTGGTACGTACTCCTTTATCCCCAGTTTTGAAGCTGGAATGTCACAGCAGTGTTGTCAGTGACATCCCCATTCTTCGTCACACTCATGGATGGATGTTCAAATTTTTGTAGAGTTTGTATTCCCATGCAGAATTATGGAGATATATACTGCTGTAGCATGGAACATGTTTGATGATTTTGATCGAGCCTTAGGCAACTGCTTAGGTGTTTCAGATGCTCTTGCACGTCGCTGCCTTACAGCATCATTAGTAGATGATGCTCAAAATTTCATCTTGAGACCCAATTTTTGAAAAAAAGAGGGTAAATGTAGAATGTACTGGGCTTGTACGAGAATAGTACGCAATGATAAAGTGAGCTCCGGTCCTAAAAATTATGTGGTGAGAAATTGATGTGGAAAAATAATAATGTAAAATCTAGAATATAGAAAGTGGACTGGGGATGGAGCTTACTATTCTACAAATTGAATTCCTAAAAAAAAAAAAAAAAAAAAAAAAGAAAAAAAAAGAAAAGAATTCCTACAATCTAGAATCTAGAAATTCGAAGGCCTATGGGCGGGATGGGACCGAAAATCTAGATATTGGGACCGGAAATGTAGCTTACCAAATGAGCTTCAAATTTCTCAATCTAGAAATTGGGACCGGGGATGAGTCTTTACTAATGATGCTCTTGTTGCACTGTATCTCATTTTCGATTGAGCGCTCAAAAAAGGGGGTGGCAATGGAGTTGGTAATTTAGTCCCCATCGGGTAGGCGATGGGATCATGAGGTGCAGATAATTGGAATTGATTCAGGCCTTCCACAAAAAATTTCATTTTAAGGCACATAGGCCTAATTCAATATCGCACCTCATGGGCCAACTCCGGTTCGGGTCACACCGCGTTCCCAACAAGTGGTATCAGAGCCCATGGTTACGGGGCTGCTTTGGACGGCTCTAATTGGTTAGAGACATATGGTACTGAATGTTCATTCATGCGTATACACGGATATACGGACGGAGCGAGATGACAATATATTGAATCTCCGGGGTGACAATGAAGTTGTTGTTAATTAGTCCCACATCGGGTAGACGATGGGATAACGAGGTGTAGATAATTGAAATTCGTTCAGGCCTTACATGAGAATTCTTTTTTAAGGCATATGGATCCAATTCAATATCGACCCTAATAAGCCAACTCCGATTCAGGTCAGACTGCATTCCCAGCGTCTCTTATACGGCCGCCTCGACCCATCTTGACTTGAGTGTGACTTGGCCAAAAGCCATTTTTGAATTTGGAACGTGGCTAAGCCCAATAACTTAAAGTTATAGACACAATTCATAATATAATATAGATAATAAAGGAAATGAACAATGAACTATTGCCCGTGGCTTTTTTTCCATTCCCGATTTCCTTTGCTTTTGTGTTTAGCATAACTTACGGAATCCCTGTTGGGTATGCACTGATACCGCTAATTGGGATGGAGATAGCTTACCCACTTAACGTGGGAGCTACAATAAGTTGAAGTTTAGCTTATTCGCTTAACACGGAGGCTAGAGAAAAGAAAAAAAAAACATACAAAAGACAAGAGAATTAACGAGGTTCGGCTATGTGCCTACGTCCTCGGACAACAATAGTTCTTTTCTTTCTTCCTCCACTAAGAATAGTGGGATTACAGAGTTACAAACTCTCTCTTGGATACACTCAAGAGGATCGCTCTCATACACAAGTATGGAAGACACTTTGGTGAAGAAGCACCCGAGGTAGAAGCACCGCCCGAAAGAACACCGCAAGCAAGGAGCACCACCACTTCTAGCACCAAGATCACAAGGGAGGATTAACCCAAACATCTCCCAAACTATCTCCTTATATAGCCATAAGGGAATGAACCTTCTCCTCAAATATTCGTTCATGCAAGATGAATGAACCTTGGGAACTCCATAAGTCTTTAGACTTTCTCCAAGGTGAATGAACCTTGGGAACTCCAAATCCTCTCTCCAATTAAGGAGGGACCACCCAAAAATTTTCTCCTTCCCGACTTAAGTGGAAGGCTCCGTCATACCAGCTGCACTTCTGCAAAAGATGTGCTTGTCTTTAGGTAAAGATTTAGTCATCATGTCTGAGCTGTTGTCATTGGTATGGATCTTCTCAATCTGAAGTTGCTTGGATTCCACCACGTTACGAATCTAATGATATCTTACGTCAATATGCTTTGTTTTTGAGTGAAAACTCGAATTCTTGCTCAAATGGATAGCACTCTGGCTATCACAATAAAGAGCATATCGTTGTTCTTGACCCAACTCCTGTAGGAATCTTTTCATCCACAGGCATGCTTCTGTCGCTGTGATATATTATGCTTCTATAGTCGACAGAGCAACACACTTCTGTAACTTTGACTGCCAAGACACAGCTCCCCCTGAAAGAGTAACTAAATATCCTGAAGTAGATTTTCTGGAGTCAAAATATCCAGCCATATCTGCATCTGTGTACCCAATCAACACAGGCTTGTCATTTCCAAAGCACAATCTCATTTTGGAAGTACCTCTGAGGTATCTCAAAATCCACTTCACCGTTTTCCAATGCTCTTTTCCTGGATTGGATAAGAATCTGCTGACGACACCAACTACATGTGTCATGTCAGGTCTGGTGTACACCATCATATTCATAAGACTGCCGACTGCTGAGGCATATGGCACCGATGCCATTTCTTCTTTTTTTTTGTTGCTTGTAGGACACTGTCTTGAGTTGAGCAAAAAATGATTAGCAAGTGGAGTTGCTACAGGCTTTGCCTTGTCCAGGTTGAACTTCTTCAACACCTTCTCGATATAGCGCTCTTGTGATAACCACAGCTTCCCATTCCTTCGATCACGGGAGATATGCATACCGAGAATTTATTTTCCTGGACCTAAGTCCTTCATTGCAAAGGACTTGCTGAGCTCTTTCTTTAACTTGCTGATCTTGTCATTGTCACAACCTACGATCAACATATCATCAACATATAGAAGGAGTATAATCAGTTAACCATCAGAGTGCCTTTTGACAAACACACAATGATCAGAAGTGGTCCTCAGGTATCCTTGCTTGGTCATGAAGAGATCAAACTTCATGTACCATTGGCGTGGTGCATGTTTCAGTCCATACAGGCTCTTCTTTAGTCGACAGACTAGATCTTCTTTTCCTTTGACTTTGAAACCCTCTGGCTGCTCCATTAGATATCTTCTTCAATCTTTCCGTGAAGGAATGCAGTCTTCACATCTAGTTGTTCCACTTCTAGATTTAGACTTGCAGCCAAGCTGAGCACTACTCTGATAGATGTCATCTTTACCACTGGTGAGAAAATCTCTTCATAGTCAATTCTTTGCTTCTGACTAAAATCTTTCACAACTAGCCTCGCCTTGTATCTTGGTTGTGATTTGTTTTCTTCTGTCTTTAGCTTATACACCCATTTGTTCTTGAGTGCCCTTCTTCCTTTTGGTAATTTTACCAAATCATAAGTGTGATTCTCATGCAAGGACTTCATCTCATCTTGCATGGCTTCCAGCCACTTCCCCTTTTTCTCGTGTGTCACGGCTTCTTGATAGTTTTCAGGTTCTCCTGCATCTGTTTGCAATACATACTGTTGTGGACTGTAGAGGCTGTTAGGCTTCGGTTGTCTGTTTGATCTTCTCGGTTGAGGTCCTCCAGGAGCTTGCTCTTCTTGAACATTTTTATGTATAATGTCATCATCATGATTGTCCTCGACATGATCATGGATTTCAGCTTTATTGTTCTCGACAGGATCTTCCCTTTGTTCTCGGGGCTGATAAACTGGATTTTGGTTGACAGAAAATTCCCTAGAGTTATCAAGCTTTTCTCCCTTCTGAAAATCTTCAATAGTTTGATCTTCAAAGAAGACCACATCTCTGCTTCTGACAATCTTCTTATTGACAGGATCCCAGAGTTTGTAGCCGAACTCTTCATCTCCATAGCCAAGAAAAATGCATTCTTTTGATTTGACATCAAGCTTGGACCTCTCGTCTTTGGGAATGTGCACAAATGCTCTACACCCAAACACCTTCAAGTATTGGTAGGACACATTTTTTTTGTCCAAAACTTGTTCGGTACATCACCATTGAGTGGGGCTGATGGAGACAAGTTGATTAAGTGAACTGCTGTCACTAATGGTTCACCCCAGAAACCCTTTGGCAGCTTGGAGTGAGATAACATGGTTCTGATTCGCTCAACGATCGTTCTGTTCATCCTCTCCGCCAACCCGTTGTGCTGAGGGGTCTTTGGAACCGATCTTTCATGCCTGATCCTATTATTCTTGCAATAGATTCTGAAGTCTCCTATGTACTCTCTACTATTGTCAGTATGGATGCACTTCAGAGTCGTACTAGTCTCACGTTCAACGCTGGCATGAAACTGCTTGAATACATCAAAGACTTGATCTTTGGATTTGATTGCATATGCCCATACCTTTCTGGAATGATCATCAATGAAGGTGACAAAGTATCTTACACCACTAAGAGTGTTAGTAGTCATAGGCCCACAAACATCAGAGTAAACAACATCCAGTACATTGGGTTTTCTAGTTGCAGCCTTATAATGAAATGAAACTCTATGTTGTTTTCCAGCCAAACGATCAGTACAAGGTTCAAGAGGTGTACCTTTCGATTTCAGCCCGATCAATACATTTCTTTTGGCTAGAATTTGTAATCCCTTCTCACTCATATGACCCAGTCGTTTGTGCCATAACCCAATCGTTGATGCTGATTGGTCGATTGCTGCATTAATATGCTGATTGTTGATCTTAGCATATGTCATATAGAGTGTGTTCTCCTTCTTTCCACAATCTTGGAAACTTTTTTTATTTCCCATCCTCACATTTCCGAAGTCTCCGCTTGTGTAGTTTATGAAAAATTCCTTTCTGGAAGTAACATGGAATGATGCACCAGAGTCTACAATCCAGCATGAATCTTGAGAGGTTAGATTAACCAGACCATCATCACAAATGATGATTATCTTATCGCCTTTTAAAGTAGTGGCAGTTGTGTCTTTGGCTTCATTCTTCTCATTTGATTCATTTCTCTTTTCATTTTTGAGTTTTCTGCATTCTCTTTTCATATGACCCTTAAGGCCACAATGAAAGCATTTTATCTCCTTTCTTGGTTTGAAAGTGGCTCTGGAATGATCTTTTGGCCTGCTTTTGGAGCAGTCACGGTTATGAAATTTTCTTTGATGAGTTCTTCCACGATTCTTAGAAACAAGAGCATCTGACTCGATTGTTATGCCTTGTTCTTTCCGCCTCGCTTCTTCATTCAATAAACTATCCTTCACTAAGGTTAAAGTGATGACGCCTTGAGGAACGGAGTTGCTTAAGGAAACCACAAGTGTGTTCTAACTATCCGACAATGAGCTGAGTAGCAAAAGTGCCAATAGCTCATCTTCCAGCACCAGCTTCATGGTTGAGAGTTGATTTACCAACTCTTGGAAATCACTCAAGTGTTCAGAAACACTTCGTCCGTCTTTGTATTTCAGGTTCACCAAACGTCGAATGAGTGACGCTTTGTTTTGAGGAGTCTCACTCGTACATCGATGCTAACTTCATAAACATTTGATGAGCATCGGTTTCTTTGGAAACATGGTGAAAAACGCTTCGGTCGATCCAAGGACGGATCTCTCCAATAGCTTTTCGATTTAGAATGGTCCAATCTTTTTTAGATTTGTCTTCTGGCTTCTGTCCATTGCAGAGTAACACTTCGTACAAATCCTTACAATAGATGATATCTTCCATCCGCGGCCTCCATATGGAATAGTTTGAAGATGTGAGCTTGATCATGGTTGAGGAGGTAGAAGACAATGATTCCGCCATCACGATCAATAAGCTTATGTGGCTCTGATACCAATTGTTGGGTATGCACAGATACCGCTAATTGGGATGAAGATAGTTTACCCACTTAACGTGGGAGCTACAATGAGTTGAAGTTTAGCTTATCCGCTTAACACGGAGGCTAGAGAAAAGAAAAAAAACAAATATACAAAAGACAAGAGAATTAACGAGGTTCGGCTACGTGCTTACGTCCTCGGACAACAATAGTTCTTTTCTTTCTTCCTCCACTAAGAATAGTGGGATTACAAAGTTACAAACTCTCTCTTGGATACACTCAAGAGGATCTCTCTCATACACAAGTATGGAAGACTCTTTGGTGAAGAAGCATCCGAGGTAGAAGCACCGCCCGAAAGAACACCGCAAGCAAGGAGCACCAAGAGCACCACCACTTCTAGCACCAAGATCACAAGGGTGGATTAACCCAAACATCTCCCAAACCATCTCCTTATTTAGCCATAAGGGAATGAACCTTCTCCTCCAAGATTCGTTCATGCAAGATGAATGAACCTTGGGAACTCCAAATCCTCTCTCCAATTAAGGAGGGACCACCCAACAATCCCATCTCAGATACTGAAGTCTCTTTATCCCTCGGTTGCTCTCTTTGTCTATATCTCTCTATCACTGTCAGGGCCCAACGATTGCTCTCTTTGTCTATATCTCTCTATCACTGTCAGGGCCCAACGATCCCAAAGCTGGTGGTTGGCTTTTATACTCCAACAGTCTGGTGTCTTACTCCTGGGAGCAGATCTACTGTCCCACCCCTTGTTAGCAATCACCCGAATAAAATGCGTATTATACGCAAAGTTTTCCGTATCTTACATAAACGTATAATACTTACGTACTTTTGAAAAATTCGGACTTGTACATAAATTTTAAACATGTGGCATTTTAAACACGTACCGTACGAATTTTTAAAAAATTTGGCCAAAAAAATATGACCAAGAAACCCAACAGTCTTGACTTTCTTGACTCTTGCTGCTATTAGATATTAAGACTGGCAAATTATCAAAAGAAAAGAAAAGAAAAAGTCTCACAGTAACCAAAAAAAGAAATCCAAGAGTCTTTGAACATGTTGCTTGCAACAATCAAAGAAAAATATTTCGATTTTTTATCATCCAATCTCTTCTTATTCTTATACTGAACCCTTGTTTATGAAGGAGTAGAGGTAGGTGGACTCTATATGTATACGAATTTTTAGTGGCGAATTGTACTAAACAAAAATTAAATCTGTTCCGAACGTTTTTTGTTAGACGAATTTTTGACCGAATTTTTGATCGTATTTTACTTATATTGTGCCGATTTATACTCGTACTTTTGTCGTTTCGAATTTTTTTTGTTTGCCAAATTGCTAACAAGGGTCCCACCTATTTCTGTCCATTCATGTTCCCCTTCCTATTACATATGGATCATAAGAGTAGATATGTGAATGGTGGTCCATATGTAATAGAAAGGAGGACAGAATTGGACAAAAATAAATGTGACATCATATGTGCTCCCCTCACTCCTCAACCCTTCTCACCTGTTTCAATTATTTCCCCTTTTTTGTTTTTGTATTTTAAATCAATTTCTTAGTACTCAACCTCAATCTTTTCTCAACTTACCTACTACAAATTCCTAATTTTTGTCTTTAGCCCCTGTCTAGGCCTCTAGGTCCACGCCGCCTCAAGCTTGGTTGTGATAGGATGCTAAGGACCTCATTGCACTGTTAATTGGAAGTGTAGTATTTTTGCCAACCAAAAACATGAACTTGGGATTGCAGAGCCAGTTTCTGATTCTCTTATCCATGATTTCTGTATATCTATTACATGGAATCCTATTCACTGCAACCAAACAGGCCCTAAAAGATATCAGGCAATTGAATAAAAGCTTAATACACTAAAGATAAAGTTCATATTTAATTTATTGCCATGTGATGTCATGTGTTAGGTTAATATCATCGTTATCATCATGCAAGCCTTCTACAATTATAATAGGGTTGTCTATGAAACATAAATAGATAGCTTTTGTGATCGGTTGTCCACCTGATGTCAAACCTGTTGGGTATCACACTAGAACGAATCGAACCTTCACTCTGATACCAATTTTTGGACGCGTGCAAAAGCGTTTGCCAATCCACCTGACCAAAACCAACCTCCGTCTAACGGACACCATGCACAAGATGAAGACAAGTATATGGCGGTGACGTACGTCACCTGGACAAATCCCAACCTTTAATAACTCAGATGAAATTACAAGATTGACAGAACTCACGTTGAACACTTTGCCTAAATATGTTCAACCCCCTCACCACTCTCAAGAAAAAAAATAGAATATTACAATTGAGATCACTCACCAACCCGTAGCGATCTCCCTAACCGAAGTTGAAGACTCATCGATTAGATCTTCTTCTTCCTTCTGTCTTGGATGGCGAAGTCCTAAGAGCAAAGTATGAACTTTCTCTTAGATTTCCTTGTGGACAAGCACCCTGAATCTCCACTTTTGTGCTTTGTGCTTATTCATTGTGCCTCCACCCTTACCCCATATATATAGGATGAGAAAATCTAATTTTAGGTCATATTAGAATTTCTTAATTAGGAAGCCCTCAAATAAGAATCCTATTACACCTAAAATAGTCCATCAATTATCCTATTTTAGATCATAATAGGATTTCCTAAAGTAAGAATCCTATTATATCTAAAATAGCACAACACCAATTATGGACATCTAAATCTAATCTAATCAAATATTTGATAAGATTTAGATTCTACAAGTATATTATTACCAAATTCAGACTGGACTCCAACAATCTCCCCCCCCAGTCTGATTAGAGGATATTGATCCCATGGGTCCTCAACTGGACTCCATGCCTGTCGTCCCACGACAGAATTCCTGCTCCCCCATGCCACTGATCTCCGATCCCCCGAGTTGCTTTGCATCTTCTTTTGTCTCCAGCTTCTCGATTGTCACGTCGATGCTAGCTGCCATGCGTAGCACCTCCTGCACCACTGGGATCCTGTCGATATCAATGACACGACCAAGACCGAAGTACCTGACGATCAACCTCACCGTAAGTCTTGGCTGCTTGTCCCCGACTTTCGTCTTCCACCGGAAAGTGTTAACGTTCCGACGAACTTCTTCACCCTTATCTGGCCCAACCAAGCGGACAGTACAGTTCTCACAAGATTCGAACTCCTGAACCTTCCCACCTTCGTGTCCGAACTTGAAGTTCCCCCATACACATGCATCCTCGAGCAGAACATCACGCATTGTGAATGTCGTCGATGACCTACAGCTCCCCTTGAACTGTGTGAATGATGATGCTCCTGCCTCAGATTGAGTTTCCTGTAAAACTTGATCTCCTCCCTGGCTTCGAACTGCTGGAATTGATGTCACTCCGTAAAGTTTTAGCAAACCACCTGTCGCCAAATCTGGATCGGTAGAGTAACCCCCACCTAGAGACCGACCAGTTGTCATGGGACCGACAAACTGACCCTCAATCTTTGACTCATCACCATCCGTCGCTTTATCTCGACGAACCGAATCCTCCGTAACTCTCAAAGCATATAGAAGCCCCTCCTCAGCAAGTTTTCGACGATCCACCTCCCATCGAACATCCCTCGAGCCTCCATCCGGTGTCTGTGGCCTGCCTGTACAGCTCAGCGGCTTGACCCTGTACATGCTACAACATAAATCTCTCCGAGCCAGCTGTTGGAAATCCTTCGCAAGCATCCAATCTTTGCTCCCAAACAAACTGCGACAGCCATCATCTGCCAGCCTTCCTACCGAAACCAAGTTGTAGCGCAAACTCGGTACATATTGTACACCCCTGAGGAAGAGTTTCTCACCAAACTTCATCGTTAAGTGCACATCACTGATGCCTACAACAGCAGCCATCCCCTTGTCGCCCATCTTCACACATCCAAACCTGCCACCGCGATATGACGTGAAGATCCTCCTATGTGGAGTGGCATGATACGATGCCCTCGTGTCCATGACCCAGTCTCCATTATGACACATGCCACAAGATTCCTCTGCGTCGATCGCTGCGATGATGATATCTTCCATTACTATGAGATCCTCCTGATCATCCATGCCTTTGGCCTTCTCAGCTTTAAACTTCATGCAATTTCTCTTGATATGACCCCTTTTGTCACAGTAATAGCAGCCCTCCTTGCGATCCATAATCGTGAGATCATGATAACTTTCCCCTATCCTCGCCTGTAACTTGGGTCTTCCCTTCTCGTAGAAAGTCACCAGAGCGAACTCCTGCGATGATTCCACTTGCTTGCACCGGACCTCCTCATTTAAGAAGCTACTTTTGACTACCTCTATCATGACAACTCCATCAGGTGCGGAGTTGCTCACCAATACCACCAACGTCTCTCAGCTTTTCGGCATAGAACTCAAGAGCACTAGGGCCTGAAGCTCATCATCAATCACCATCTTCATCGCAGACAGCTGATTGGTGATACCCTGAACCTCGTTAAGATATTGTGCTACTGGGGCACCCATCGTGTACTTCGAGTTGACGAGTTGGCGAATAAGAAACGCCTTGTTGCCAGCCGTCTTTCTTTCGTACAGTCAAACTCTCCATGGACACGTGGTGAAACACCGAATCATCCAACCATTGGCAGATGAATCCAACGACCTTCCGATCCAGTCGTTTCCAGTCTTCAGTATCTTTATCCGTTGGCTTTGCGCTGTCGCCCTCCAACAAACCATGCAAGTCCTTGCACCAGAGTAGATTCTCCATCCTTGGCTTCCAAATTGCCCAGTTTCTCCCTGTGAGGGTGATCATAAGATTGTTCATCTGCTCCATAGATATGGATGCCAGAACCTCCAAAGCTCTGATACCAATTATTGGGTATCAGACCAGAACGAATCGAACCTTCGCTCTGATACCAATTGTTGGGCACGTGCGGAAGCATTTGCCAATCCACTGACCAAAACCAACCCCCGTCTAACGAACACTACGCACAAGATGAAGACAAGTATATGGCAGTGACATACGTCACCTGGACAAATTCTAACCTTTAATAACTTAGATAAAATTACAAGATTGACAGAACTCACGTTGAACCCTTTGCCCTAATAGGTTCAACCCCCTCACCACTCTCAAGAAGAAAAACAGAAAATTACAATTGAGATCACTCACCAACCCGTAGCAATCTCCCTAACCGAAGTTGACGACTCCTCGATTAGATCTTCTTCTTCCTTCTGTCTTGGATGACGAAGTCCTAAGAGCAAAGTACGGACTTCTCTTAGATTTTCTTGTGGACAAGCACCCCGAATCTTTACTTTTGTGCATTGTGCTTATTCATTGTGCCTCCACCCTCACCCCATATATATAGGATGAGAAAAATCTATTCTAGGTCATAATATAATTTTTTTTAATTAGAAAGCCCTCAAATAAGAATCCTATTACACCTAAAATAGCCCATCAATTATCCTATTTTAGATCATAATAGGATTTCCTAACATAAGAATACTATTATATCTAAAATAGCACAACACCAATTATGGACACTCAAATATAATCAAACAAATATTTGATAAGATTTGGATTCCACAAGTATATTGTTACCAAATTCAGACTGGACTCCAACAAAACCTATATGTTGGTCGAAATTCCTAGCAAGAGAGGGCTATGCATGCCGTAAAACCTGGCAGCATGGTTTAAAGTATCGGCCGATACTGATCCGATACGGCCGAAAACGATACGGTTTGGCATGTTCCGATCCGATACCGACCGATACCCGATACTGTCCGATAACGACATTGGGGGTCTCTTTTTCGATCAATTTGGAAAAAAAAATTAAACAAAAAAGACAAATCAGTAAGGATTTAAAGCATAATAAGGTTGTAAAATCATGTAAAAGAAGAAAAGCAATCTATTGTATGTAAACCAATCGGTAAGATTGACTACTATTTCGTTTAATTTCAAAACTACTAAAAAATAACACAGAAAATACTTAAAATTATTCCTAAATGTATAAAATATATGTTTTTAAATGTAAATAATTTCTTAATAATTATTTGTTTTTCGATACCAGAAAATCCGATACTTCGATCTGAAATCGCAAATACTACAGATATCGCCGATACCAATACTCATAGAAATAGTCCGATACCGATTCCGATACTGTGAACCTTGCCTGGAAGGCCAGTTGATGGTAAGTAGACCCCCTTCTGGTATACGGTTTAAGCTCATGCAACCAAGGATCAGTTTTCAAGTTCCCTTACGATTATAAAGAGTTGAGATGAACATGTAAGACGGCACAATTTGCTATAGGAAATTGCATTTATTTTTCTGAACTGAAAAGTGAAAAGAATGACATTTCAATGGCAGGGCTAACCCTACGTCAATGATTATTAAAAGGAAGTTTACATCTTTATAGTGTCAGTCTTAGAATGACATGACCACAATAAAAGGGACTTGGCAAGGGCGGAGCTACAAATTCAAGCTGGGGTGGGCTGGAGTAGACTATGTATGGACTAACTTATATATATATATATATATATATATATATATATATATATATATATATATATATATATATATATATATTTCATATATATATATTTTTTCATATATATATATATATTTTTTTCATATATATATATTTTTTCATATATATATATATATATATATATATATATATATATTTTTATATATATATATATATATATATATATATATATATATATATATATATATATATATATATATATATATGAAAAAAAAATATATGAAAAAAAGGAAAAACAAAATTTTGGGGTGGGTTGGAGCCCATCCAGTCGCTACATCGTTCCGCCTATGGGACTTGGTTAAAGCTGGTGTATGTAAATCTAGGCTACGAAGGTGTAATTATTATTTTTTGATTGTAAGTTGTAAATTCTATTCATTATTCCAAATTCATAACATACACAGATAGGGTTGCAGATAAGTTTGGAAGGCTTTATGTTCAGCCAAGAGGCATCTTAGACTTGTATTCGCACTCTAGACCTCCTAATTGGGATTCTAGACCAAGAGGATCTTAATATATACATATCCTATGTTAGTTTAGCAAAAATAGAACGGTTAGACCAAATCAAATAAGCATAGTCGATATCTCTGTCCAAACAAGTGGACTGCCAAACTTTAAAAAGATTATTTATATGGGCATATCAAAAGTTGATTAGGGCTAGTCAGGATTAGGACTAGTCCATGTTTGAGGAAAATTACTCGGACTATTCCATTTTCCTACTCATGGGGCTGTCCCAACCCCACAGCCCCAAAACCCCAAATTTTACTCTAATTTGCAAATTTTACTCTCTCTCTTCCAAAATCCTAACTTTCTTCCTTCTCTTCTTCTTCTTCTTCTCCACCGTTTCCCACTCTCCAAACTATACATCTTCTTCTTTATCTTCTTCTCCACTATTTCTCCACTCTAAACCCTAGTTTTCTTCTCCATCATTTCCATCGAAACCCTAGTTTTTTCTCCATAATTTTTATTCTCATTATTTTGATTTCTCACAAATAATGCATGAAAATAAATCCTAACATGTTTATTTCATTCTTTCTCACAAAAAAATGCATGGAAGTAAACCCTAAAATGTATATTTCACTATATTATCAAGATGGAAATAAATCCTAACATATATTTTTTTTATTCGGCCATCTCGATTTTATGACTGCCAGAAATTATAGCAGTCCTCAAATGTAATTGCTGTACAGCAAGTCCATGTACAACAAGTCCCTTTCAGGACTTCCATAATTCCTGGCAGTACTCAATACTTTTAGGACCGCCAGAAATTGTTGCAGTCCTGTTGTATAGCAAGGCCCTTTCAGGACTGCCAGAATTCCTGGCAGTACTCAATACTTCTAGGACTGCCAGAAATTGTGGCAGTTCTGTTGTACAGCAAGTCCCATTCAGGACTGCCACAATTCCTGGCAGTCCTCAATACTTCTAGGACTGCCAAAAATTGTAGTAGTCCTGATATAAAATTGTTCAACCAATCGATTTTTTCTAGAATTAGGGTTTAATCCATAATTTCTTCTATTAATGAAGAAAAATTGATTAATAGATTAATAGATTTGATAGATTTGATAACCCAATTTTTTCTACAACTAGGGTTTCATCCATAAACTAGGGTTTGGAGAAAAAAATATGAGTAATTAGAAGAGAGAAAAAAAACTATGGTTTGGAGAAAGAGATATTCTTCTTGTTATTGTTCTTTTTCTTGTTGTTCTTCTTTCTTCTTTCTTATTTTTTCTTGTTCTTCTTCTTGTGAAGAAGAAGAAGAGAGAGAAAAAAAGAGTTGTCTTTTATATCTAAGAATGGAATAGCCCTGAGTAAATTTTTCAGTGATAAACTTGTAAATAAATGAAAGTTAAGAATGGGACAGCCCTGATCAACTTTTGATGTGCCCTTATAAATAACCTTTAATTACCATGTAATTAAACATAAAATTGGGTCAAACTTTGCCGAAATGACTCTTCACTGAGTCTATTTTAGTTTACCCATTAAAACTAGGGTGTTTGTTTACCCTCAAATAAAGGATTGAGGCGTGTCAAATTCTTTAGTCAAAATTACTTTGAATATTTGCAAAACAACTGTCAAAGTGGCTTATGTTGAATGAATTTGACACGTGTCAATTTTTTGTTGGAGGATGAATAAACACACTAGTTTTTGTGGGTGAACAAAAATGGACTTCACTTCTGAATCGAGGCAAGCTTTATTTTCAGATTTTTCGAATGCCTCGAACGAGGTATGAACTTGTGTACATAAAATGTAGACTCAGTTCAAAGCGAGGCTTAAAATTTAAGTTAATGTTGGCTTAAGTTGAACATTTGAATTAAATCTTTGAGAACTAATAGAATTTTAACTGGAGCTGCTTCTAAATATTAGTAACTTTTAGGATAGTCAGTCACTTATTAATTTTCAAGGTTAGGCCTTTCAACAATCATTTTATAAGAAGGAAATTTCTTTTTTCATTTGTTTTCAAGAAATTAAATGGTCAATTGAAATATGCAAACAACTAAAATCGAACCTAGAAAATTGGTGTTACATAAGTGTTGGGGCATTTGTATTCTTGACACGTAGAGAACTTATTCTCTATATGCTTAGTGAAGTTTTAGTCCCACATCGGAAATGCACCATATGGTATCTCAACATATATAGGCTTCTATGTATTGTTGGGATGTGCACATGGGTGGTGACCCAAAGGTGGGAACCATGTGGATGATTTTACTAAGATGTAAGAATAAGGCTCCATGGTAAGCTTCTAGCTTTTTTTCTCTTGGGAAATTTATTTCCATGGGAGCTAAGCCCCATAGGGGCTTAGCGACTCGGACACGGACTCGGACTCGGGCTCAAGGGCTTCAAAGCGTGAAGCATGTACCTGCTATCGCCAAGAACCTGATCTCAGGAGGCCTACTCTGTAAAGTAGGCCTCAGGATGGACATCAATGCTGGCCAGATGGTGATGTCTATCAGGGGAACATATTTCAGAAAAGCTTTTTATACTGAAGGAATGTTCAAAATTCAGATTGTAAATCAGTTCAATGTTGTTGTAGAAGCATGAAAAATATCAGAACGATGATCTATGCGGCTCAGAACAGGAGAACCCTATGCGGCTCATACAGGAGCAGTCCCATGCGGTTCAGAGAGACTCTTAGTCTCATGCGGCTCGGACAGGAGAGTCCATGCGGCTTGTATAGGGACAGTCCTGCGGTTCAAAGAGTCCACCAGCCGCATGTGGTTCAAAAGTACATACGGCTCACGGAGATATGCGACTCAATGCCACGTGTACCCACGAAGACCCTTTCACACAGCTGGCCATCGAGCAGTCTACCTATTTAATGCTCTGTCATGATTTGACAGCTGACGGCTCTGACATAAAGTATCATAATGGCCCTGCCATAATGACAGACTCTTGGGAAATAGGAGAAAATCTCTGACGCGATTCGAGATTGACATGTGGCTACTCCCATGCGGCTCCAGTGAAGAACAGCTTCATGCGGCTGGCAAGGATCGTCTTTCTGCGGCTCACCAAAAAGCCATCCCATGCGGCTCGCTGTTACTACCCTTATGCGGTTCACCAAGGAACCATCTCATGCGGCTCGCAAATACTATACCTATGCGGTTCGTCGAGACGCTGTCTCATGCGGTTCATGGATGTCATGCGGCTTTGGCAGAGTCCATCATCAAGACACGTGGCAGAGATTCGATGACAACTGGCAGCAAAGATGATTATGAGATGCAAAGATTTACCAGATCCCAATGACCATATCCTCATAATTAATGGGATCAGGTCATATCATTCCTAATCAAACCAATGGGACACGTGGTGGGAGATCCAAGCTACACAATCAATCATGAAGATTTAAAGCAATCAATATTAATTATTCGAAAGATTCAGTGCTACCCCCATTTATGGCCCAGATCCTTCACGCCTAGATCGAATGGTCTAGATTGATTAAGCATCAGGCCACCGCCACTTTGAGAATGGATAATCAGCCAAACCCTAATGATGTCTCCCCACTATTATAAATAGCAGGGTGCCATTCCCTTGCAAAATATACACGGTCAGAGAGGAGATATACAGAGAGACCCCTCCAATAATCAGAGAGAAAATACACAGAGAGAGAGAAGCCAGAAGAGTAATAGAGGGAGAGCAAGAAGAGCATTTCTTCATCAATGCCAACCATCTCTTCACAGGAGCCAAGGCTGCATACCGATCGTCCAAGGAGTAAGGCAGGGCTGCCGTCGCCTTTCCGAGCCTCTATCGTCACCCCCCAGAATCTAAAATAAACAATTGTACTTAGACTGCTGTACCCAGGTTTTCGTCCCTAGGCTTTCTTTGTACAAGCGAGTTTGTATTATGAGTCTAAAGTTCAGTCCTCCCATAAAACTGTTCTGTACTTTTACAATTAATGGCAAACACGATGTCGACTCTGCTGGGGACAAACTTCTCCACGGCTGAGGAGTTGGTGACGCAGTCGGATGCAGCCAAACTTGACTCCACGTAACAAAAGATGGTCGTCCGCTTCGACTAACAGGCATTTGAAGAGATGCTCTCCGAAGGAAGCGCTGGCCCGGTCCAGAAGCGCACCCGCACGACAAAGGCTCACAGAGAGTAGAGGCCAAAATCATTTGCTCCTCCCCAAGCCCCCGACGGGATACCCTCTGTTGCTCAAGACGGCGAGAAGGACTCTTCTGCGGCCCCACTTCAGACCGTAGACAGCTCTGTTGTCCCCAAGTCCGGCAGAAGAAAATACTATGATGCTGAACTTGCAGGGGCAAAGAGGAACCCTACGCGAACCAAGCCGCATAGGGGTGCTAGCCGCATGGAAAAAGCTCATGCGGTCACATCCGCTAGCCGCATGGAAAAAGCTCATGCGGCCACATCCGCTAGTCGCATGAAGAAAAATCATGCGGTCACATCTGTCAACCGCATGGCTTATGCGGCTACAGTCGCCAATCACATGGATGAAACACATGCGGCTATGGGAGTCAATCGCTTGCAGAAAACCCATGCAGCCACAATCGCCAACCGCTTGCGGCCAGCCTGCACGGTCGTGACTCCTAGTCGCTCAAAAATAACTCATCCAACAGCAGAAGACAACCGCATGCAGACCGCCTGCACGATACCCAACTCTAGCCGCATAGCGTCCGTTCCACGCTTCTCTCGATCAGTCTTCGACCGTCTGTCATACGGTCCTGACCCTGATGGTTCTCTGGATGATAAGCCAGACTCTGTGGCATTCAACTTGGACTCCTCCTATTACGCACCCACAAGTGCTAAAAGTAGGAAGTCTAGGGCAGCACGGGCTCATCAGGCCCAGTCAGCTGTCCCAACCTCTGACTATCGGGGCGTCCCGTTGACTATCACACGGGCCTCGGATGGGAAGTTATATACAACCGCTCGAGTCCATCCCCCGGCGGCAAACGGACAGAGTGGTTCTTCTGACCTGCGGGAGGCGATCCTCCACAAACGTAAGGAAAGAGAAGGAGTGTCGGCATGCAAAGAGTCCTCGCTTGGACATCGCTGCACCCAAATTATCGTCAACTGCTGTTGCAACAACGCAGCAATGACGGAAGATCGGCTATCCGTCTTCCAAAGACTACAGCATCCGAGCTCAGAAGATGAGGCACCTCCGGTAGTCTCTTGCAATTCCGCTCAGAAGGTTCCCGCCGAAAGGAGGGGGAAAAAGACAAGCATCTCCAGTCCCAAGATATCAACCACTACAGCTAAGAAACTGTCGTCTAAACGGTTGTCTTCCATCGGAGTATTACAACACACCCGTTCAAAAATAAAATCTGCTGCAGTGGGAAATTCATCATCCACATCGTTGGGGGTTGGGGGTAGCACTCCTCCGAACATCCACAATAATCCAATGTTTCGAGGAGCCGAGCCCGGGGAAGCGATTCTCCCATCAGGTACGACAGGCACCGATGTCCCCGAGGACACCCGTGACTCTCAAGACGAAGTAAACTCTGAGGCTGGGGGTACTGCTCCCTCCGAGTCCGAACCAGAAGACAATATTCCTACATATCCTGATGACTTCTCGGTACACGGGTACGACTCGGAGGGCACATCCTCCACCGTTCCTTCCATCACTCCTCACGTAAGGACGGTGTTCATGACGGACAGCAATCAAGGTGGTTCCAGTGATCGCCAGCGCATTGACAGTCTCGAAGCTATATTACTTGCTTTGGTCAAGTTGGTAGACGAGATTAAAGCGGCCCTTCCAACTCTGCAAGGAGGGACGCCTGGCCAAACGAGCACGGATCCCGTGGTCAATACAGACTCGAATTCGGCGGTACCGAACCCGGGCAATAATCCTCCCAAAATAACAGCCCTTACCGCGATAGATGAGACCCGAGAAGGAAGGAGAGAAGTCCAGGAGCTTCGAGCCATGTTCCATGTCCGAGAAAACGCTCAAGATCTCAGAATACGGCAACCATACCCTGCTGAATGGAGGGATGTTCCATTCCCACCAAGATATAAGCCGTTCAATATCAACCCGTATGATGACAAAACCTCAGCAAGTCGGTACATCACCTACTTCGAGGTCACCACCGACCATCTGCCCCATGATGATGCTATCCTCACACGGTTATTTATTGGGGCGTTGGAAGGAGTCGCCTTCGATTGTTACCGCAATCTACCGGACAACTGCATTCACTCCTTCACCGGCTTCAAGCGCCTGTTCTTGGAGCGATTCTACGAAGTAGGACAGGACGTCACTATGTCCACTCTCATGGACGTCGTCCAAGGGGAGAAGGAGTTGACAAGAAACTACATCGAGCGGTTCCGCCAGACCGCCATGAAGCTGCCTTCCGGAAATCCAGATTCCTCTTTGATTGAAATTTGCCAAAAGAGACTGCTTCCAACGATCAGTCTCTGGATGGACGAAAGTCAATTCAAAGATTGGAAGGCGTTCATCATCAGCGCCACAAGCGCCGAAGAACGACTGAAGAAGGCTCGCCAACTGGGATTACACATCTCAGAAGGAGAAAATAAGGGCAAGCGTCCCAACAACGATAATGGGGTAACCCCTCCAACAATCGGGACAGCAAGGGAAAACAGGCTATGGTGGCCGACACGGTCCAGAAGCCCGAGTCACAACCAGACGACAAACAATGGCCTCAAATCACTTATTCTTTCGAAGACGGCCACGTCAAGCCTATCTTGGACATGCTCATACAAGGAGATAGAATTCAGCTTCCTCCACCAAGACGGGAGCCCCGGTCGGCTGATCTGGAGAACCTAAAGTCCTGCCATTACCACCGTTATGTGCACCACGCTACACACGACTGCTACCAACTAAAACGGTACATCCAAAGCCTCATCGATTCGAACGCTCTGGCCATCGACTTCGAAGAGGTAACCGTAGCAGCCAATATGGTGTCCGTACAATTCGGCAACTTCCCTCCGACGGAGACTCAAGACGGGGTAATCCCCGTCCCTCTCGCGACGATGGAGATTACCAATCTTCCACCTCCCCGAGAACAGGCTGCTGGTCTAGTACCTCATACCACCTCACGAGGAGAGGTCATATGGGTCCATCCAGACTTGGTGTCAGAAGTAACTCGGCCCACACCATCTCCCACCAATAGAAAGAAGAGTAGAAAAAATCAGGACCTGCCACACAATCTCAGCAGACAACGAGGAAGCTACAGCCGTCGTCACGCGGTCCGGAGCGCAATCCCAACCTGTGGTTGACAACCCAGCCAAAAATCATCAACCCACTACAGCTGATGCTCCGGGACCGGCTCAGCCTTCGACGACCGATAAGCCTAGGCCGAAGGAGACTCGCTTCGACAAATCTCTCTGAAAAGACGTAGCCCAAGGGCTAGAGAGGCCCTACAACTTTGACATCTTAGCACAATTGGCTAACACTCCGGCCAAATTGTCACTGTACGAACTCCTAAGACTCTCCAAGGACGTTCGTATTGCATTGAGCGAAGCACTCCAAAATGCCGATGCCTATCTCGCTCAATCCAACCTCACCGGGGTGGACTCACCCGTGGATCTCCAAGACAGTGCCTGCACGGGAGCAATGCCCAATATCGTCTTCACTCTGCAGGATATGCTCATCAAAACTAACCTACGTGATCGCCCACTATATTACACAGGATATATCGGCGACGTGAAGGTGGATCGGATGCACATTGACCCCGGCTCTTCCATAAGCATCATCCCGAAGGGTCTGCTACATTATCTCCGCATCCCAATGCATCGCCTGACGCCCACAAGTACCGCCATCAGCGGTTTCAATTCGGGCAGGAGCTCCCCTATTGGGAAGATTCGTCTGAAGTGTCAAATTGGCGACCTCCAATCCGAAGTCACCTGCTACGTCATAGATGCAGACACTTCTTACAACATCCTTTTGGGGCGTCCATGGATTCACGATTATATGATCGTGCCTTCCACGCTACACCAGTGCTTCAAATATGTCGACAAACACGGCTTCGTGAAGACAGAATTTGCTGATATCGATCCCTTCAAAGGGGTCGAATCCTACTACTCAGACTCCTGCCTATACGAAAAGTCGAAGAGGCACCTTGATGAAGGAGACGCACAAGCTCATACCGAGACAGCCACGGGATCAGAAGGACCCCTGACGATCCACCTCCAAGCTCGCAAATCGGGCAAGTCTGTACCCCTTACCGCCACTCTGCGGAAGGACGCAATCAGCCTCTCAGCGCAGGAGGAGAAAATGATAATTCGGCTGCCAAGGTCCGGCCAAGTGCCGAGACCCACAACGGAGCCACTGACAATCAGGCTACCAAGAGTCAGCCAACCACAAGCAGGGAAGCTCAACCCCTCAGACAGGCCCATGACGATACGCCTTTCCAGGAAGGGTCGTCACCCTGATACAAGGTCTGACACTTCCAGCGAACCAGCCACTCCTCGCTCCACATCAAATGCCAAACTGGGGGTCGCCAGTCTGCCAACAACTCCACGCTCTGCTCCATCAACTGAACCACTGACAATCAAGCTTCCCAGGTCATCCTCTCAGTCTTCGTTCACACAGGGGGTAGCCGAAGAGGAACCGGAGTTAGCCAAGTATGTGGCTGCCCACACTGATGTCCCCTCCGCTGATGATGTAATCCCCCTAGAATAGATACCTTACTTCATCAATAAAGGGTTATCTTTGAACTACACCGAGCTCAATAAGCTATGTACAATGTACAATATAGAATACGGTATAGGCGCTCACCTACACACACAGGTGACAAATATGTACATCACGATCCAGCTTACTCCAGTAGAAGACGCTTATCGAATATTCGAGGGAGGAGATCATCCGATCATCTTCGGCCGGACGAACAACCCGCATCCCCTCACCATAGAAGAAGTCGACCTCGGGTCAGATGCCGGGAGACTGCCTCTGTATCTCTATAGCCCTCAATCCAAATATCTCATGCAGAAACAAGGGTATAATCTAGAGACGACACCAGGATTGAACTACGGCACTGGGCGACGATTACCTTTAAAGCCGCCAGTCCCGGCGGGCAAACCACGAAACTGCTATAACAAAACTCGATGCGGGTTAGGATATGTAATGCATACTATGACCCCTGAAAGTTCAGATGAAGAATGCGACTGGCAGTCACATTCAACCGGATCACCAACTTCTGGCTCAGATACCAGCATCGGAGATGTGTTCAGACAAGTCATGTCAGTCAACATGGCGCTTGTCGACGCTTACGAGGAAGACGAAGACATCCCCGAAATCCTCGAGCTAGAGCCGTGGGCCCAGCAATTAGACGCACAATAGGAAAAGCAGTTCGAACTGAGAGAACCTCCTACTGAAGATGAGGTCATATAAGTGGATCTCGGCAGCGAATCTTCTCCGAAACCGATTTTCATCAGTAAAAGCCTAACTGACGAAGAATGGGAGTCACTGTTAGAACTTGTCAGAGAGTACATTGATGTGTTCGCCTGGAGCTATAAAGACATGCCAGGGTTAAATCCTGACATCGCTCTTCATAAACTCAATATTCGACCAGATGCGAAGCCAGTCAAGCAACAACAGCGACGCTTCCGTCCAAGCATCATGGACGCAATCGAAGCTGAAGTCAACAAACTGATAGCTAGCGGTTTCATTCGTGAGGAGCAACATCTCGATTGGGTCGCCAATATAGTACCCGTCCTCAAGAAGAATGGAAAGATTCGAATCTGAATCAACTTTCGCAACCTAAACGAGGCGTGCCCCAAAGATAAATTCCCCCTTCCTATCACAGACATCATGATCGACAATACCTGCGGCTTTGAACGCATGTCATTCATGGATGGCTTCTCGGGGTACAATCAAATCAAAATTTCTTCTGATGACGAAAAGCATACTTCATTCCGAACACCAATTGGCACGTACTGCTACACAGTCATGTCTTTCGGTTTGAAGAATGCCGACGCCACATATCAAAGAGCCATGAGCATCATCTTTAGAGACCACTTATGCAAGACAGTGGAGTGCTACGTTGACGATATAGCCGTTAAGAGCCGCTGTAAAGGAGACCATCTGCAGGATCTAAGGACGGTATTCGACCTAATACGAACGTACAATTTGAAAATGAACCCTACGAAGTCCTTTCTGGGCGTATCCAGCGAGAAGTTGTTAGGCTTCATCATCACTGCAAAGGGTATCCATGTAGACCCTGAGAAGACAAAAGCAATCATGGAGATGGGTCCCCCGAGAAATCTCCGCGAACTCAGAGGCCTTCAAGGGAGGCTAGCTTACATCAGAAGGTTCATTTCCAACCTTTCCGGGCGATGCCGACCATTCACGCGCCTCATGAAGAAAGGAGTCTCATTTGTATGGGACGAGGAATGCCAGCGTGCTTTCGACAGCATCAAAGAATATTTGTCAAATCCTCCAATTCTGGTAGCCTCGGTTCCTGAAAAACCATTCTTGCTCTATGTACGAGCAATGGAACACTCCCTCGGGGCTCTGCTGGCACAGAACAACGACACAGGCCATGAACATGCCATATATTACCTCAGCCGAATGATGATTGGGCCAGAGCACCGATACACCGCTGTGGAGAAGGAATGCCTCGCCCTGGTGTTCGCCATTCAGAAAATGCGACACTATATCACCGGACAAATGATACATGTGATCTCACGAGTCAACCCTCTAAGGGTCCTCATGACTAAACCAGGGGCACTCAGCTCTCGCCTCGCTACATGGGCAATATTGCTGTCCCCTTATCATATGATCTTCGTCCCGCAAAAGGCAGTCAAAGGTCAAGCCCTGGCAGACTTCTTAGCAGCCCACCCGGGCTCGGAGTCCTCCAGGATATATGAAGAGATCCCAGATGAGGTCGCCGACTCGCATGTAGCCTCTTACGAGAATATATGGCGAATGTTCTTCGACGATGCTTCGAGGACCGGACCTAAAGGCAATATAGTCGTCGGAGTCGGGGTAGTGCTAATCTCTCCTTCCGGATTGGTGATTAACCGCGCTTATTCCCTCACCGAGCCCTGCTCTAACAATGTGGCCGAGTACAACGCTCTGGTCATTGGTCTCCAACTTGCAAGAGAGCTGGGGGTAGAATACCTTGAAGCATATGGCGATTCTCAGCTAATCGTCAATCAGATCCGGGGCTCATACGAAGTCCGCCACGAAGACATGATCCCTTATCACTAAATAGCGATCGATATCATCTCGTCATTTGAGGGGTTCTTTATCGAGCACGTCCCCAGACTCCGAAATATCGAAGCAGATGCCTTAGCCGGTCTTGCCGCTTCCCTAGCACTTTCGAATTATGACCGCTAATCAGTGGATGTGATAGGCCATGAACTGGTCTGTTCCAAAAACAATGTACAATTCGTGGCGAGTTATTCCGCACAGACGATCGATGATGCCCCAGATTGGAGACAACCATTCATCGACTTCGTCGTCTACGACATCCTGCCCGAGAACCCAAAGGAAGCCACTTCCATCAGACAACGTTCTCTCAGATTCTTCTACGATACAGAGACGAAAATGCTGTATCGCCGCTCCTACGACGGATTACTGCTTCGGTGTCTGTCAAATACAGAAGCCAAAGAAGCCGTACGAGAAGCTCACGACGGTGTCTGCGGGGCCCACCAGCCTGGCCCAAAATTGTAAGACCGCCTTCGACGAATGGGCTACTATTGGCCCACGATGGTGGCAGATGCGATAGATTATGCTAGAAAATACAAAGCCTGCCAAATCCACGCGGACTTCATTCACCAACCATCCGAATTTCTACATCCAACAGTGGCATCCTGGCCATTCGAAGCATGGGGAATGGATATCATTGGTCCAATCACCCCGCCTTCCTCCCGAGGACATCGCTTCATACTTGCGATCACTGATTATTTCTCCAAATGGGCGGAAGCCGTCCCACTCGTAGAAGTTAAGACTTCAAACGTGATCAGCTTCCTTAAGCATCACGTCATCTACCGCTTCGGACTGCCGCGAAGGATCATCCATGATAATGGTCTACAGTTTGCAAGCCACGTATTCTACCGGTTCTGCGATAAGCACCGTATTCAGAATGTCGCTTTGACAACATACAACCCGGCAGCGAACGGGTTGGCAGAGGCATTCAACAAAACAATCATCAAACTTCTCAAGAAGTTTGTCTCCTCCAACAAACGTGACTGGAACGAGAAGCTCGGCGAATGCTTATGGGCTTATCGCACCACGGTCCGAACAGCCACCGGGAATACACCATTCTCCCTGGTATACGGGAGTGAGACAGTCCTCCCCTTGGAGACCCAGATCCCCTCACTACGTGTCGCCCTCGCACATCAATAGACAACCGACAACAACCACCAACATCGCCTACAGGAATTGGATGCACTAGATGAAAAGCGCCTCTTAGCTCAGCAACGAATTGAGCTATACCAAGCACGCATCTCTGGAGCTTTCAACAAGAAGGTCAAAATCAGAATATTCCAGGTGGAGGATCTCATCTTGGCAATCTGGAGGTCGATGGTCATAACTCACAAGACCGCCGGCAAATTCTATCCAAAGTGGGAAGGCCCATTTATCATTGAGACAGTATTCTCCAACGGTGCTTACCGCCTCGCAAAGCAAAATGGAGACTTGCTCATGTTGCCCGTCAACGGCAAGTTCCTAAAGAAATATTATGTCTAAACGACATTCCCTTCAGATCTTCGAGTCATGTACCCGCTGGTACCGCTGAACTCACACCCACAACATTTCAGATTATCGAGTCATGTACCGGCTGGTGCCGCTGAACTCACCTCCATATTTCCTTCAGATTATCGAGTCATGTACCCGCTGGTGCCGCTGAACTCACACTTTCTCAATATTCTAAATTATCGAGTCATGTACCGGCTGGTGCCGCTGAACTCACCTCCACATTCCCTTCAGATTATCGAGTCATGTACCCGCTGGTACCGCTGAACTCACACTTTCTTAATATTCTAAATTATCGAGTTATGTACCCGCTGGTGCCTCTGAACTCACATTCCGGTCACTCTTTTAGATAGTAAGTCACGTATTATTATACCTCTGAACTTTCTTCTTGGAAGAGATCCTCCCTCATGATCCACTACCCGCGCTCCCAGTGCACAAAAAGGGTAATCGATCCGCAAATTCCCGAAACGACCATGTCCTTATTACCTCTGAGTTGTTTTCACTTCCACCAAAAACAAACTACCCCCTCGCAAAGAACTTTCACGTTCTCCTACCTCTGAGTCGTTCTGTATACCCCCTCTTCATTGAGCCCAATCCTGCCATGTCCTCATTACCTTTGAGTGGGAAGGCTCCGTCGAAGAAACCTTCATGCTTGCCATGTCCACATTACCTCTGAGCAAGTATGTCTGTTACCTTTCAACCTATTATCTGTACCCACAACCGGAGTACGACAAGGATAATAGGTCCACAAATGTCCTCTGTTGACCACAAATGTCCGTTGTTGACCACGAATATCTTCCGTGAAGTCTCCCCTGCCATGTCCTCATTACCTCTGATCAGGAAGATTCCACGGTAAAACCCTCATGCTTGCCATGTCCTCATAACCTCTGAGCAAATATGTTGGTTTTTCTTTCACCCTATTATCCGTATCCCGAACCAGGGTACGCCAAGGATAATAGGTCCACAAATATCCCTTGCTAAGCTTCTTAGCATAATCCACCATCTCACCATGCCCCGGAAGCCCAGCTGCTCCACGGTATTCTTTTTACCGAGAGCATCCGTGACCACTTTGCCATGGTTATTCCGGACATCATGACCAAACTTGTTATCCGTACCTAAAACTAAGGTACGCCTAGGGTAACAGGTCCACAAATAATCCCCCAGCAAGTCCAATTCCGCAAACGCCACAAGTACAAGAAAGAGAAGATGAGTTGAAATATGCTCATTTATTCAAAATTCTAAATACTACATCATTTGGGATCACATCCCTTACAAAAAAAGAAAAGAAAAAAAGAGAAGCAAAAGAGAACAGAAAGGTGATCACTACTCCGGGGCACATAACGCCCTGAGACGGTCCGTCAGTAATGCAACCGACCGCTCAAACCTCTGGGAGGCTCGACGCTCCGCCTCGTGGGTCAGCACCGCCTCGTCCTCCAGATGAGCGTGAGCTTGCCAGTTGTCCTCAAATTTCTTAAAGGCCCGCTCCAGGTTAGCAGAAGATCGGGAAACCTTCTCGGCCTCCCGAACGACTGACTCCTGTTCCGCCTTAGCGGCCTCCAGCTCCGACTCTAAGAAGGCCAATTCCCTCTGGAGTGCGAGGATCCGCTCCTTCGTATCAACGATTCCACGAGAAGCAGACTCTTCCCGAGCACGACAAGCCTGACTCCGACGACCCAGTCGGTCATACGAAGCAGAAAACTTATCAAGGTCTCCCCGTACAACTGGCCCAGCAGTATCTCGGGCAAGCTTGATCCTATCCCGAGCAGCAATGAGGAAGCCCCACTCCCGCTCAATCGCAGCAGGCAAGCCCGCCTGTCGTATCGCCAGTAGTTGGGTCACAAGCTGATCAGCTTCTTCCAGCTTAGGCTCCAGCAGTGCAGCCAACCCCACCCCGCCAGGAAGGGACTTCAAGGTTGCAATCTGGCCCCGAGCATACTAGAGAGATAGAGAAAAAGGGGTCCTCCGTTCCATGGCAGCGTCTACGCCCCTTTTTAAATGGCGATAGAAGCTGTCAACCACGTCCTGCGTCACCTCGTCCAGAGTCTCCGAGGAAGCCGGTGTCAGCGGGAGTGTGGCTGGCAGCACTGAAGAAGACGTAACAGAATCTGCCGCCCCTACTACAAGAGAAGCAAACTTCGCACGAAAGGACGCTTGAACAGTGGCCAACTCCTCTTCGGCAGCCTGCAGAATTTGAATACTCGGTAGAGTCGAGAGGTCAGTCTCCAGAGCCGTATAATCTACGGAGGATGAGGCGGAGACCATCACCAACTCCATTCCCATCTGCCTGGAGCTGGCAGGAGGCCCCTCGATATGAGACGGCAAAGAAGAGGGAACGCTCCTTTCTCCCATATCACAGCAGGCCGAGCCTTTCCCAAGAACATCCGCGGTGGGAAGTAAAGGGTCAGGACCTGCAGGGCCAAGGCAACCATGAATCGATTTGACCCAGAGGATATGTTGATAGAGTAAATAAGCCCCCTCACTAGTCAATATCTGGCTTATCTTACCAGTTGAGGAGTGTGGAGGCCGACGTTCGCCTCCAGCCACCGCAGCCTCTTCACCAACAGCCTCCGAGTCAGGTATAATAGACTCCTTCGCCCTTGCATCCTCGGGAGGAGATGCACCGAGATCGGCGTCACCTTGCTGAAAACCAGCGGTCTCAGAGACAGGTCCGAGGAAACCTTCTCCACCCCGGGCCGAGACCTCAGCAACCTGGGAGCTTCCAGCCGCCGCTGAGAGAGCCCCCGCAGAAAGGACCGCGACACACATGTCGCTAATCAAAGTAGCAAGGGCCGGAGCAACTTCAGGGGTGGTAGACGATTCAGGAGTGGACGGTGCATCGGGCACCTACAAGAAAAATGATTAAGTCATATCTCTGAGAGAAAGGAAAACTACAACAAAGAGACGGCTACGACTTGGTTTTACCTCCGGAATAGCGTCTGTACCTTCACCCCTCTCGGTAATAAGTAATCCACGAGACCTAACGGCAGCTCTCTTCACGGAAAAGGTCGCTCTATTGTCAGAAGACTCGTATCTGACTCGTTTACGCGAGGAACTAGACACAGCTGAAGACTGTTCTTCTCTCACTACTTTCTCTTGTGTAGTAAGCAACGGATCTTCCGCCGGTTCATCGGGTGTGGGAAGCGGTTGATCCGCCACTTCTTCACCTCCACCAGAAAGGGAGTCTTCGCTATCATGATCATCCTCCTCCTCAGCCGACTCGGAAGGTTCTGATTTAGGAAGGGGAATCTGGAGCGCTAGTTGCTTTCTAGCCTTAGCCCCCTTGGGCCTCTCCTCTAAACCGGTACCCACGATAAAACTGGTACTCGGATCGAAATCAACAGGAGGCTTGTTTGCCATAACGTGAAATAAAGCAGCCACGTATAAAATTTCCCTCGGCGCCTTAGCATCGGGGACCGAGAAGCTGGCCCGAGTATGATAAGCGTCGTAATAATTCCATGCCCTGACACCATCAAGAACGCTACCTTCAAAGCCCAAACAAGGGTTGGGACAATCAAGGAATAACTGGCTATAAACAAATTGGCGGAAAAACCTACTAGGTAGGTAAGGCTCCAAGTACACATTATCGCGGTTGCGATAAACCAGATGCGCGGGGCGAATGTTGCCCAACCAGGTGAGCATGTCCGAAGACAGAAAGTGAGAAGGCCCGGTACCATCGAGATGTACATTCCTCACTTCCTCATCAGAAAAGGGAGGAACAGACACAAAAAAGTCACACCCATCCACACTCGCCAACGCCTTTCGACAAGATGGCATAGTGTTGTATTCCCAAGACCGGCGATGGCATTTGAAAAGGAAAGCGTCTTCATCTGTAGCATCTTCCGCTATGCCAGGTCCCATCAAAGACTTGTAGTGCATTGGCAACCACCCCATCAAATAGTGGAAAGGCAGTTCTACGCGCTCAAAATCCAACATCTTCTTGCGCGCAATAACCTTGGACGAAAAAGTTCGAAGACCATGGTGTATGCTACACACCATAGTAGGAAGAAGGGCCAGTCTAACTCCAAATACCAGTTTAACGGCAGGGAGTATAAAATGGCGACCGATCCTCTCAATAGAATCCGCTCCTCCCGAGACTACGTAATTTTGCAGCCATATCATTAAAAATCTAGCCAGGAGCGCCTTCTCTGACATCTGTGTGGTCCCGTAGTAAAAATAGCTAAGAGAGTCAGTTTGACCCCCGAATATGTCGCTCTTGGATCGCGACTTCTTAGCGCTTGACATCAAATCCCTTATCTCTCCATGCGTTCGAGGGGTTCGAGGAGTAACTTTGCCTGAAGGGTCAACTTTAAAAAGATAATTAATCCAGGATGTGGTGTGGGGAGCGGTCCCCTCGGAGCTATCTACCGTTTTTATAGCCATCTGATGACAAGCACTATGGTGGCACAGGAACTCCCGATACACCGCAACAGAACTTGGGAGTCGTCGGTCCAAGTCCTCAAACTCCTCATTCGACGGGGTATACACCTCGAAAGGCTCATTCCCCTACGGAAGTTTGGAGACAGTATACATCTCATGTAGAGCAAGCCCCAACTCCCCTCCGGGTGCAAAGAACGTCCCCATTCGCTGGCTATACATCTCCAAGAGCGCCACGAACAGTGGCTTATTGATAGGAAGCCCATGACAAGTGCCCCGAATGGCCTGGTAAAGTCCTACCTCCCGCAAGAATGTTTCGTAGGTCTGCAGGACCCAAGTGGTCAACTGGGCCCACGTAGAGGTGGGGTTTATCCAGTTCGGCAGTGCCAGCCTACTAACGGGATAAGACTTCTTGTGAACAAGCCGATTCAGGAAGGTATCAGCTTGAGTAAGTGTGAAGTTGGGACCGTATACATTCATGAAAGAGCCTGGGGCCAGACCTATCATGTACCGGAGGACGGAATCCTTACCCGCATACGCTGACCGTATGTTCGGATTATAATGGATGTTGCCCATCAACATCCCTGATTGAGTAGGAGTTAAGTTACACACCATCTTCCTGTCCAGCAACCCCATATTGAACCATGACAAAGGATAATGACGTTCCATGAGAGGAATATGGATTGCCACCCCATCCAAAGAAAAATCCCAGCTCTCGGAAATCTCTAAAACTCGGGGATTCTTGATGATTAAAGCATCTCCAAAAAGGAACGAAGGCTTCAGGTATTTTCCATCCAGCTTCCCAGTATTCATCATGGAACGAAGGTAATGGAGGGTCTGATTCTCGATGGCCTTCAACCTCTCCGAAGGCTCATCAGCAGGGAATTGATTCAATACATGCTTAATTAAGTCGTCAAGACGCACGCCCAGGGCGAATTGATTTGAACCCACTATAAGTTCCCCCGCAGGATTTACTAGCAGATTCACTGAAGAAAAAAACAAAAGAAACAAGTCAAAAAGATAGCTGAAACACAAAACTACAATGAGCTTATGAGCTTATGCGGCTCAATTTGAAAGAGCCCATGCGGTTCAGTTCGAATAAGCTTATGCGGTTTGGCTCGAAAGGAACTTATACGGCTCAGTGCGGATGAGCTTATGCGGTTCGAAAGGAGCATATGCGGATATGGTCCGATTCGAATAAGCTTATATAATTTGGCTCGAAAAAGCTTATGCGGTCCAGTTCAAATAAGCTTATGCGGCTCAGGTTGGAAGAGCTCATGCGGCCCAGATGGGCTTATGCGGCCCTGATGATGAAGTAGTTATGTAAACAACTTTCATGCGGCTCAGGCCTGGGTCATATCCCATGCGGTCCGAATATGAGTCGGACACATAGCATACTTGGGAATATAGGCTCGCGCATAAAATATGCGACGTAGCCATGGCAGTGCATATTGATGGTCATATCAGCAATAGGCGGGTGAACGTCAGAGTGAAAAATAGGCACGCCAGCCGTTGGAGGAGCCGCCACGTTCGCCGTCGCAGTCGATGAAGACGCGGCCTTCTTGTCCTTCGCCGTCACAGAAGATAACGCGGCCTTCTTGCCCGTAGCAGCAGCAGTCTTCTTGGGAGCCATTGCCGATCGCTGATAGAAGAAGACGAAGAGGAGGTCTGCAACAAAGAGTTCGAGCAAAAGAGAGAGGGTAAAGAAACCCTCAAAGAATAAACTTACTCCTACTTATAGGCGAAGGAGGCTCGAAAAACAAAACAAACGCCTCGATCTATGCGCCGCCTAAAAGAATAAACCGCTTCGGTCAAAGCAAAGCTGACCCTTGGGATCCTCCCCTAAGAGGCGACGAATCAAGGGCATTTAATGCAGAAGATTTGCATACGTGGCTAAGACACGTGGCAAAAAGCTTATGCGGTCTCACATCTCATACGGCCAGATAAATCCATGCGACTGTACCATCTATGCGGTCAACAAAGGCCATGCTTCTTATTCAAAGTATTTCAATTTTGCAAATTGAAAACTTTGAAGGGGGTCTTGTAAAAGCATGGAAAATATCAGAACGATAATCTATGCGGCTCAGAACAGGAGAACCCCATGCGGCTCATACAGGAGCAGTCCCATGCGGTTCAGAGAGACTCTTAGTCTCATGCGGCTCGGACAGGTGAGTCCATGCGGCTTACATAGGGACAGTCCTGCGGTTCAAAGAGTCCACCAGCCGCATGTGGTTCAAAAGTACATACGGCTCACAGAGATATGCGGCTCAATGCCACGTGTACCCACCAAGACCCTTTCACACAGCTGACCATCGAGCAGTCCGCCTATTTAATGCTCTGTCATAATTTGACAGCTGACGGCTCTGACATAAAGTATCATAAGGGCCCTACCATAATGACAGACTCTTGGGAAATAGGAGCAAATCTCTGATGCGATTCGAGATTGACACGTGGCTACTCCCATGCGGCTCCAGTGAAGAACAGCTTCATACGGCTGGCAAGGATCGTCTTCCTACGGCTCACCAAAAAGCCATCCCATGCGGCTCGCAGTTACTACCCTTATGCGGTTCACCAAGGAACCATCTCATGCGGCTCGCAAATACTATACCTATAAGGTTCGTCGAGACGCTGTCTCATGCGGTTCATGGATGTCATGCGGCTTTGGCAGAGTCCATCATCAAGACACGTGGCAGAGATTCGATGACAACTGGCAGCAAAGATGATTATGAGATACAAAGATTTACCAGATCCCAATGACCATATCCTCATAATTAATGGGATCAGGTCATATCATTCCTAATCAAACCAATGGGACACGTGGTGGAAGATCCAAGCTACACAATTAATCATGATGATTTAAAGCAATCAGCATTAATTATTCGAAAGATTCAGTACTACCCCTATTTATGGCCCAGATCTTTTACGTCTAGAACGAATGGTCTAGATTGATTAAGCATCAGGCCGCCGCCACTTTGAGAATGGGTAATCAGTTAAACCCTAATGATGCCTCCCCACTATTATAAATAGCAGGGTGCCATTCTCTTGCAAAATATATATGGTCAGAGAGGAGATATACAGAGAGACCCCCCCCAATAATCAGAGAGAAAATACACAGAGAGAGAGAAGCCAGAAGAGTAATAGAGGGAGAGCAAGAAGAGCATTTCTTCATCAATGCCAACCATCTCTTCACAGGAGCCAAGGCTGCATACCGATCGTCCAAGGAGTAAGGCAGGGCTGCCGTCGCCTTCCCGAGCCTCTATCGTCACCTCCAGAATCTAAAATAAACAATTGTACTTAGACTGCTGTACCTAGGTTTTCGTCTCTAGGCTTTCTTTGTACAAGCGAGTTTGTATTGTGAGTCTAAAGTTCAGTTCTCCCATAAAACTATTTTGTACTTTTACAATCAATGGCAAACACGATATCTCCAGCAGAGTCGCCATCCCATGCGGTTTGCAGTTACTACCCAGCCTGCACGGTTTATTCTTAACGGCAAACACGATCATGATCATCAATATCCGCATGAAGTTTTGTAGCCGCATGAACTTCCGTAACCGCATGAAGTTCCGTGGCCGCATGAAGTTCTGTAGCCGCATAAACTTTCGAAACCGCATGAACTTCCGTAGCCGCATGAAGTTCCGTAGCCGCATGAACTTCCATAGCCGCATGAACTTCCGTGGCCGCATGAATTTCCGTAGCCGCATGAACTTCCGCAGCCGCATGAATTTTCGTGGCCGCATGAAGTTCCGTAGCCGCATGAATTTCCGTGGCCGCATGAACTTTCGTAGCCGCATGAATTTTTGTGGCCGCATGAACTTCCGTAGCCGTATAAATTTCTCTTGATTCCCAGCCACATAAGCTCGCATGCTTTCTGCCGCATGGCTCCCTCATCAAATCTTGTCCTCTTTATTATTATTTATTATTATTAATATTAGTATTATTAAATTGAAATGTCACATTATATTTATGTCATATAAATTTTGGCATATTTTCTGAACACGATAGTGGCCCGCCGTGGCATACTCTCGACAAGCAAATTGACATGATATATCATGACATGCTGTTACGACAGCTAGCCTGACATGACAAGTATTAATGACCTGGACACCATGGACGATTGCGTTTGTACAAATAAACCAGTACTGTCTTGCATCATGTCTAGGATAGGAATCCCTGAGTACCACGGTCAGGGATACCTACAGTAATTGATTAAGGCTAATAAACTAGACTAATTCAGTAGACATGAAGAGATTCCCAGCTACAGGCAATCCTGTTATCTGGACACATTAAGTAGACTTGTAGCCTACCGACGAGTAGGGCACATTTCCAGCACACAGTTACGTGTTGCATTCTTCATAAACGGACATTCGACCTGGATAACCGGATGGTCTACAGGGCTTGTGGCTGTTGGGATAATCTCATTGCATCTTGCTAGTAACTGGGCTTGTGATAACCCTAGTTAGTTAAAAGTATCGAGCCATACTCTTGATTGGCCGTGATTGATTGGATGGAGTTTATTCTAGCTTAGTCTTATCCTGATCATGTACAAGATTGTGACATGACATGATTATTGATGCTTGCCTTAACAATAACGATCGGGGGTCCAGTTCTGTTCAGGCGAAGGGGTTACAACCCCGGTCCTTGTTTGGTTTAAGGGTTGTAACCTGGCTTCCGGAGCAGTTCTGTGTCCTCTCTTTGTTTATTATCTTATTGTAATCCCATGCCATGTTCGTTATGTTTTACCTTACCTTAATACCATGATTATTTATACTGGCCTTAGCAATAAAGATCAGGGGTCCAGTTCTGTTCAGGCGAAGGGTTACAACCCCGGTCATTGTTTGGTTTAAGGATTGTAACCTGGCTCCCGGAGCAGTTCTGTGTCCTCTCTTCGTTTATTGTCTTCACTGTTCCAATAGTATTCGAGACGGTTTTCTATTCAGGTGAAGGGCTGCAACTCCGGTCCTTGTTTGGTTTAAGGGTTGTGACCTGGCTACTTAAATAGTTTTTTCGTACTCAGTTTACTAGTGTTATCTCTATTATTATCAGTTCTTTATTTATTATCTTTAATATACTATTATGATTTGCTGGTTTTAGTTTCTAAGTGAAGCCTTCTTTGTGGCACTTGCCCTTTTTGGGGTCTGACCTAGCTGATTTTGTGTAGCCAGATATCGGAGCAGCACCAAAGGATCCACCTGTCTTCCAGCCAGAAGGTGACCACCAGGAGTAACCCTGGCAACGAGTGGGTTTCTTTTTGTCCTCCCACTTTATTGTAAAAAATTATTCTTTTAAGGCGTTTAGCCGGCGAGCACGTATTAGCTCGTATTGCACCTTTATTTACTATCTGTCTACGGGCTGTAACATGATTGACAGATCCTAGGGTTGATCATGTATGACTGAACTCTTGCTAGTCTTGATATTTTGTACGACTAGCTTCATGATCATCCAATATGTAATGAATGGGACGCCTTGCTATTATATATTTGGTGCTCTGACATCTTGTAACTATTATTGCTTGCTTGAGATTGAGACAATAGGCTTGTTCATGACCATAGGAGACTGTTGGCTTATGGTTAAACCCTCATGTATCTAGACAGCCATGACCGTATAGCGAGGTGGGTTGCACTTCAATATACGTAGCTGGCTATGTACGCCCCCGCTTTCCAGTATTCTGGTTCTCGGGCGTTACATGGTTTAAGTGGTAGCCCATGCAGGTCTTGTAAATCAAGATATGTGAGGGTTTACCGAATAGATGTCTCAATCAGTATTTGTTCTTGATCTCTGCTCGTATCTTCTGAATCCCTATAATCTTGATCTGATCACATGCTTGTATCGTTGATCTGTCCTGGTCCTTCCTTATTGTTCCCTATGTCGTCTTCTTCAACGACATTGTTCCTGGACCTGCTGATCGACAAGGCGGAGCACCTCCCGCGGACCAGCAGCAACCTGGAGATCAAGTCCAGCATTCAGGAGTAGCCTCCAGAGTCATGCCTACTGGAGGAGATCCACCAGTTCAGTCCGTCCAGCCTACAGAGCCTGATGATGACACTTCGGTGGATCTCATCAGGTCACTATTAGCCTTCCAGGATCGTCGAGGAGATGTCTTGTACCAGGCGGTGGCAGACGCTTTGACCAGAGGAGGTCATCAGGATAATAGCACGGCCAACAGCTTCAAGCGCTTGAACCCTCCCTTCTTCGACGGCAGTGAAGATGCGATCGCTGCAGATGCATGGCTTCAGGACACAGAGGTGATTCTAGAAGCAGCCAGGACTCCAGAAGTCAAGAAGGTGGCCGTAGTACGCCTGTAGTTATTGGATCTTGCCCGCAGCTGGTGGGCGGTACAGGCCGTTAGATTATTGGCACCCATTGCTTGGGCAGTATTCAGAGAGAGATTCCAGACCAAGTATTTTGATGCTGTAGCTCGGTATGATCTACAAACAAGGTTCACCAATCTGAAGCAGATGGGCAGGACGGTCGATGGATATGCGGCCGAGTTCTACAGGCTTAGTCGGTTTGCTCCCACCTTGGTGGCGACCGAGTTCGATAGAGCCCAACGGTTCCAGCAGGGGCTCCACCTAGAGATTTTGTTAACGGTGGAGCAGTTTGAGCATCAGACCTTTGATGCAGTACTGAGGGCAGCCCGGAGGCATGAATATACCTCCCAGAGGATCGTAGATAGGACCGGGGGTCGAAAGCGATCCCATAGCCAGATGAATCAGTCATCAGCACCAGCCTCGGCAGCCAGGGCTTTGACCATTGGAGCTCCAAGGTGGGCGGCCTCAGTGACGTCGGTTCAGCATTCCACCCCGACGCACCCTCAGCAGCAGAAGCAGAAGCAGTCTTCCGCAGTAGGATATTCACACTGCGGGAAGCCAGGGCATGTGGTATCAGAGTGTCGCAGAGCACAGGGTTTGTGCTTAGTTTGTGGTGCCCCGGACCACAGGATTGGGAATTTCCCGAACATGGGAGTTCATCGACCTTCTCTAGTCCTTCAGTTAGAGGACCAGCACCAGTCCAGCAGCAGTAGCAGCTGCAGTACCCATTCCAATGGCCATTGCCGACGTAGACCCAAGCATTCCAGCAGCAGAGACCGCAGCAGTATGCCCAAGCCCAAGCCCTGATCCAGAGCAGGCAGAGAAATTTTTAGCAGAGGGGACCCGCATCCAGAGGACATGGTCAAGTGCTGGCTTTGACCATGAAAGAAGAAAGAATAGCACCAGGTGAGGTAGTGGCAGGTACTATTCTCGTCAACACCTTTCCAACTTCAGTATTATTTGATTCTGGTGCCTCGTATTCATTTATGTCTACACGATTCGTGACACGGAAAGGATTGGAGCCCGAGTCATTATCAGTAAGGCTCAATATAGTTAGCGGTAGAGAGTTCCCCGCTAGATTTGATAGAGTTCCCGATGGCCGATTAAGATGTGGTCTTAGGGATGGATTGGTTGAGGGACCAGTATGCTAGGATAGACTGCCACATTGGCAGGATTTTTTATAGCATTCCAGGCGAGCCGAAATTTTCTTTCTCCCGAGGCGAAGTTGAACCTTCTCCTCCAGTGTTGCGAATGACAGTAGCAGCAATGCAGTTACCCCGGATAGTTGAAAAATTTCCAGATGTTTTCCCAGAAGAGCTTCCAGGGATGCCGCCAGAGCGAGAGATCGAGTTTACCATCGACTTGATTCCTGGGATAGCCCTAGTGTCAGAGAGAGTCTACAGGTTGGCACCGTCAGAGCTAGAGATATTGTACAAGATGATTGAAGAACTCAGAACCAAGGGATTCATTTGTGCTAGTAGATCGCCTTGGTGAGCCCCGATGCTTCTTGTGAAAAAGAAGGATGGTACGTCCAGATTATGTGTAGATTATCGTACCTTGAACTCAGTGACAATCAAGAATAGACACCCTCTTTCGAGGATAGATGACTTGTTTGATCAACTCAAGGGGGAAGCAGTATTCTCGAAGTTCGACTTGCGGTCAGGATACCATCAGATCAGAGTCAGAGAGCAGGACATCCCAAAGACTGCTTTTAGATCTAGGTATGGGCATTGGGAGTTCCTTGTGATAACATTTGGAGCAACCAATGCGCCGGCTGTATTCATGGATCTCATGAATCGCATCTTCATGCCTTGTTTGGATCAGTTCGTGATTGTGTTCCTAGACGATATCCTGGTCTACAGCAAGAGTGAAGCGAAGCATGAGCAGCATCTCCGAGTTGTCCTCCAGATTCTCAGAGAGCACCAGTTGTATGCCAAGTTTAGTAAATACGAGTTCTGGCTCGATCACATTTCGTATTTGGGCCATATCATCACCAGAGGAGGAGTAGAAGTGGATCTCCAGAAGATCGTGGCCATTGAAATGTGGCCGGTACCTAGCACAGTGGCAAAAATTCGTAGTTTTCTTGGCTTGGCTGGCTACTACCGGCGATTTGTTTCAAACTTTGCTCGGATTTCAGTACCATTGACCCAATTGACCCTCAAGGATGTGCAGTTTGCTTGGACAGTAGAATGTCAGGATTCTTTTGAGAAGTTGAAGCGAGGCTTGATGAGGGCACACATTCTCACGCTTCTAGATAGGATCGAAGGATTCTCAGTGTATTATGATGCTTCAGGCAGAGGCTTAGGATGTGTTCTGATGCAGCATGGAAAGGTAATAGCTTATGCGTCATGACAACTTCGTGATCATGAGAAGAATTACCCAACCTATGACTTGGAGCTGGCGGTAGTAGTATTTGTACTTAAGTTGTGGAGGCACTACTTGTACGGAGATAGGGTAGAGATTTTCACCGACCACAAGAGCCTGAAGTATGTGTTCACTCAGAAGGATCTTAACATGCGTCAGAGGAGGTGGCTAGAGCTGCTCGTAGATTATGATGTCAACCTGCAGTATCATCCTGGGAAGACCAATGTTGTAGCAGATGCATTGAGCAGGAGAGCCGGAGTTTATTTTCTAACAACGCAACCAGAGCTGTTAGCAGATCGTCAGAAGATGGGTATAGAAGTTGTTCTCTCTTCTAGTGTGGCATTGATGGCCAGTATGCAAGTTCAGTCCATTATAGTCGAGAGGATCCGGATGGTACAGTCAGCAGATTCCAAGCTTCAACGACTCAGAGCAGAGTGTGAGGCAGGACGAAGACCAGAGTTATGTATCCATGAAGATGGTACACTTCGACATAGGAAGCGTCTTTGTGTACCCAGTGGAGATATCAAACAAGAGATCATGGCAAATGCCCACAGTTTGCAGTATTCCATTCATCCAGGCGGTACGAAGATGTACCGAGATATTCGTCAGCACTTTTGGTGGAATGGCATAAAAAAAAAGATAGACCGGTTTGTCTCTCGATGTTTGGTTTGCCAACAAGTTAAAGCTGAACATCAGAGGCCAGCTAGACTACTTCAGCCCTTGCCAATTCCATAATGGAAGTGGAAGCATATAACTATAGATTTTGTGACTAGTTTGCCTAGATCCCCGGCTGGCAGAGATGCTATTTGGGTTGTCATAGACAGGCTCACGAAGGTGGCTCACTTTCTCCCGTTTAGAGTTGGTCAGTCGACGGCTCAGCTAGCGAAGATGTATCTCCGGCAGATTGTCAGATTGCACGATGTACCAATCAGTATCACCTCGGACAGAGATTCCAGATTTACGTCGCACTATTGACGTAGCCTGCAAGAGAGTTTGGGAACTCGCCTCCAGTTCAGCTCAGCATATCATCCACAGACAGATGGCCAGTCAGAACGCACAATCCAGACTCTCGAAGATATGTTGAGATCTTGTACGCTGGACTTTGGTGGTTCGTAGAAAGATCACTTGCACCTGGTAGAGTTCTCGTACAATAACAGTTTTCAAGCTAGTATCCAGATAGCACCGTTCGAGGCACTGTATGGTAGGAAGTGTCGATCCCCGCTAGCATGGGACGATGTCGGAGAGAGACAAATGTTCGGTCCAAAAATGATTACTCAGACCGTTAAAATGGTTAGGAGAGTCAGAGATCATCTTCGAGTTGCCCAAGACTGCCGGCGTCATTGGGCCGATTCTCATCGGTGACCCCTTGAATTCTCGATCGGTGACTATGTATTCCTGAGGATTTTGCCTAACCGTGGCGTCATTCGTTTCTACGTACGGAAAAAGCTTAGTCCTAGGTATATAGGACCGTTCGATATTCGGAAGCGAGTAGGAGATGTATCCTATCGTCTCGCTCTTCCGCCATCGCTACGTGAGGTGCATAATATGTTCCATGTATCCCAACTACGACGATATATCCCAGACCCGAGCCACATCCTGGATCATTCAGAATTGGTTGTTGGTACCAACCTTTCGTATGAGGAGAGGCCCGTGTCTATATTGGACCGAAGAGAGAAGACACTCAAGAACAAGACTATCAAGTTAGTCCGAGTTGCTTGGGGTCATCACTCTTTGAGTGAGTCAACGAGGGAGCATGAGGATGATATCCGATCGCGATATCCCGACCTGTTTGACTCGTGAGGTATAATATCTTTCTTATGCCTCATGCCTTCGATTTCTTGCTTGCATGAATAATTACCTGATTGCTTGATTAGTATAGCTTGCCTGTGAATAGTATAGCTTGTTCTTGTCCCTCTAACCTCTTAATTAAATTTCAAGGACAGAATTATTTTAAGGTGGGTAGAGTTGTAATGCCTATAGTTCATATTACGTATTTTGAAATACATATACGTATTTTATCTTGTATTGCATGATTTCTTGCTTGGCTTATCTTGGCATTACATTGTTTGGTCTATTTTGGGTTGGTTCGGCTGGGCTTGGGTTGCCTTGGTTCATCATGAACCAAGGGGAGAACCCTTACCTACCACCACCATCATCCTTTATTAATCCATTCCCTCATTCTCTCTCTTTATTTACTACTTTTTTTCCACCATTACTTCTTCAACCACCATGAGAGAGAGAGAGAGAGAGAGAGCTTAGGCAAGTGTAGCTTGCTTCATGGAGGAACTTTGTTTTTATTGTTCCATTCTCTTCCCCTCAAGGTTCTAACACACTTTAGTACTTTGTATTTCTAATTTCTATGGCTCAATTTGTGTAGATCTAAGTTTATAGTATTTTCGGATTTCTTGGGTTTTGATCTACTTAACATTGTTATTTCTAAGTTTTGATGGTTTCATGTTGTAGAGAATTTTATTCTGCCCTATTTTGACCTATGGAAGTTCGGATTTGGACTTTAGATGAAGGTTTTATGAAGCTTGGAAGCCATGGCTTGCATGGTTCTTCTTCTCGGAATAATGGAGAAGAAGAACAGTTCCGTGGCCGCATGAATTTCCGTGGCTGCATGAACTTCTGCAGCCGCATGAATTTTCGTGGCCGCATGAAGTTCCGTAGCCGCATGAACTTCCGTGGCCGCATGAACTTCCGTGTCCGCATGAACTTCCGCAGCCGCATAAATTTCTGTGGCCGCATGAAGTTCCGTAGCCGCATGAACTTCCGCAGCTGCATGAAGTTCCGTAGCCACATGAACTTTCGCAGCCGCATGAATTTTCGTGGCCGCATGAAGTTTCGTAGCCACATGAACTTCCATAGCCGCATGAAGTTCCGTAGCCGCATAAACTTCCATAGCCGCATGAAGTTCCGTAGCCGCATGAACTTTCGCAGCCGCATGAATTTCCATGGCCGCATGAAGTTCCGTAGCCGCATGAACTTCCGTAGCCGCATGAAGTTCCGTGGCCGCATGAAGTTCCATAGCTGCATGAACTTCCGTGGCCGCATGAATTTCTGTAGCCGCATGAACTTCCGCAGCCGCATAAATTTCCGTGGCAGCATGAAGTTTCGTAGCCGCATGAATTTCCATGGTCGTAGCCGCATGAATTTTCGTGGCCGCATGAACTTCCGTTGCCGCATAAATTTCTCTTGATTCCCAGCCGCATAAGTGCGCATGCTTTCTGCCATATGACTCCCTCCTCAAATCTTGTCCTCTTTATTATTATTAATATTAGTATTATTAAATTGAAATGTTATATTATGTTTATGTCTTATAAATTTTGGCATATTTTCTGAACACGATAGTGGCCCGCCGTGGCACACTCTCGACAAGTAAACTGACATGATATATCATAACATGCTGTTACGACAGCTAGCCTGATATGACAAGTATGAATGACCTGGACACCACGGACGATTGTGTTTGTACAAATAAACCAGTACTGTCTTGCATCATGTCAAGGATAGCGATCCCTGAGTACCACGGTCAGGAATACCTACAGTAATTGACTAAGGCTAATAAACTAGAAGAATTCAGTAGACATAAAGAGATTTCCAGCTACAGGCAATCACGTTATCTGGGCGCATTAAGTGGACTTGTAGCCTACCGACGAGAAGGGCACATTTCCAGCACACAGTCACGTGTTGCATTCTTCATAAACGGATATTCGACCTGGATAACCGGATGGTCTATAGGGCTTGTGGCTGTTGGGATAATCTCATTGCATCTTGCTAGTAACTAGACCTGTGATAACCCTAGTTAGTTAAAAGTATCAAGCCGTACTCTTGATTGGCCGTGATTGATTGGATGGAGTTTATTCCAGCTTAGTCTTATCCTGATCCTGTACCAGATTATGACATGACATGATTATTGATGCTTGCCTTAACAATAACGATCGGGGGTCCAGTTCTGTTCAGGCGAAGAGTTACAAACCCGGTCCTTGTTTGGTTTAAGGGTTGTAACCTGGCTTCCGGAGCAGTTCTGTGTCCTCTCTTCGTTTATTGTCTTATTGCAACCCTATGCCATGTTCATCATATTTTATCTTACCTTAATACCATGATTATTTATACTGGCCTTAGCAATAAAGATCAGGAGTCCAGTTCTGTTCAGGCGAAGGGTTATAACCCCGGTCCTTGTTTGGTTTAAGGGTTATAACCTGGCTCCCGGAGCTGTTATGTGTCCTCTTTTTGTTTATTATCTTTACTGTACCAATAGTATTTGAGACGGATTTCTATTCAGGTGAAGGGCTGCAACCCCGGTTCTTGTTTGGTTTAAGGGTTGTGACCTAGCTACTTGAATGATTTCCTCGTACTTAGTTTACTGTTGTTATCTCTATTATTATTAGTTCTTTATTTATTATCTTTAATATACTATTGTGATTTTCTAGTTTTAGTTCCTAAGTGAAGCCTCCTTTGTGGCACTTGCTCTTTCTGGGGTCTGATCCAGCTGGTTTTGTGTGGCCAGATATCGGAGCAGCACCAGAGAATCCACCTATCTTCCAGCCAGATGGTGACCACCAGGCGTAACCTTGGTGACGAGTGGGTTTTTTTTTGTTCTCCCACTTTATTGTAAAAATTATTCTTTTGAGGCGTTTAGCCGACGAGCACGTGTTATCTCGTATTGCACCTTTATTTACTGTCTGCCTACGGGCTGTAACATGATTGACATATCCTAGGGTTGATCATGTATGACTGAACTCTTGCTAGTCTTGACATTTTGTACGACTAGCTTCATGATCATCAAATATGTTATGTATGGGACGTCTTGCTATTATATATTTGGTGCTCTGACATCTTGTAACTATTATTGCTTGCTTGAGATTGAGACAATAGGCTTGTTCATGACCATAGGAGACTGTTGGCTTGTGGTTAAACCCTCATGTATCTAGACAGCCGTGACCGTATAGTGAGGTGGGTTGCACTTCAATATACGTAGCTGGCTATGTACGCCCCCGCTCTCCAATATTCTGGTTCTGGGACGTTACAGTAGTAGTAGCTTTGGCATAGTCGACCATGCCAGTCGTATACTAAAAAGAAAGAAAAAAAATACTTTTTCCAACCCACTCAAGAGTTGTTTTTATATCTAAGTTCTTATGAAGAAGAAAAGGAATCTTCAAATCACTTCACCATTTTATAATGGTGGAAAAAATACGACAAAAGATTCTCTGTACTTTCTACCATAGTACGTGATCTACTAATGGTCCCGATGTCTACGGTTGTAATACCTGTGGTTCGTATTACGTATTCTGGAATACGTGTACGTATTTATTCTTGTATTGTATGGTTCCTTGCTTAGCTCTTCCTTCATGGCTTGGTTATTCTTGGTTCGGGTGGCTTGGTTCGATTTGGGATTGCTATTGGTTCATTATGAACCAAAGGGTGTACCCCCTACCTACCACCACCACTACCATTTATTAACCCCACTTCCATTCTCTCTCTTTATTACTCTTCTTCTTCTTCTTCCATTTACTTCTTCACCTACCAGAGAGAGGGAGAGAGAGGTCTAGGCAAGTACAACTTGCTTCATGGAGGAACTCCAATTTTATTGCTTCATTCTCTTCCTTACAGCATTCTAACTTATTTTAGAACTTGGCATTTTCACTTTCCATGGCTAGATTCTCGTAGATCTATATTTTTCTTATTTTCGGATTTCTTGGGTTTTGATCTACTTAATCTTGCTATTTCCAAGTTTTGATGGTTTCATGTTGTAGAGAATTTCGTTCTACCCCATTTTGACCTATGGAAGTTCGGATTTGGGCTCCGGATGATAGAGTTATGTAGCTTGGTAGCCATGGCTTATGGTGTACTTCTTGTCGGAAATTTGGAGAAGAAGCACAGTCCCGAGCCGCATGGTAGCACTTGACCGCATGAACATTCATGGGCAAGTCAGTTCCAACCGTATGCGCTATTGCCTGGACTTGACCGCATGACAAGTTCATGTGGCAAGTATTTAGTCCAGCCGCATGAAGCTCTTGTACTTCTAGCCGCATGGGGCCCTTCTTCCCGGATCGCATATGCACACCTTGCTCCCAGCCGTATAGGCATTTCTCCCCGCAGCCGCATGGGACTTCGTCCATCCTGAGCCACATGAACTCCAACACTCGCGAGCCGTATAGACCGCAGTCTCCCAGCTGCATGGGTTGGCTTTCCTTGACCGTATAGTCATTGCTCCCCGCAGCCGCATGGGTTGCTCCTCCCCGGCCGCATGTACTTGATTGGTCAGCCAGCCGCATGGACCCATGCCCCGCTAGCCGCATGAGTTCCCTATCCTCCTGACCGCATATGTCTTGCCTTTCTCAGCCGCATGACTGAGTGGATCTCCGAGCCGCATATGACTGATACCCCTTTGACCGCATAAGCCCTTCCCTATTAGCCGCATGCGCCTGACCCTATTAAGCCGCATGGGCTGTTCTCTTCCAGCCGCATGAGGTCATTCCTGGCCGCATATGCCTTAGCCGCATGGCTCTCCTATAGCCCTGTGTATTGATATTTTATTAGATATTTTACGTCCATTTTATATCCTTACGCCTTTTGTCATGAACTTGATAATTATGAATTTATTTAATATGTTTAGAAATGATAATTGAGCATGACCTGACAGTGACCCGTAGTGGTGCACCCTGGCATGACTAACCTGACATGACCTGATAGTGGCCCGTCGCGGCGCACTCCTGACCAGTAAACTGGACATGTTTAACCTGACATGATTATCTTGATAAGCTGTTGCGACGGCTACCTGACATGACATGACCTGTATAATTAATCTGGATACCGTGGGCGATTGTGCTCGTACAAATAATCCAGTCCTGTCTTGCATCATGTCTAGGAGGGGACTCCTGAGTACCACGGTCAGGAGTACCTACTGAAATGGACTAAGGCTAAATAACTAGATTAATACATTAGTCATAAAGAGATCTTCCAGCTACAGGCAATCCCGTTACCTGGGCACGCCTTGGGATCTGTAGCCTGCCGTCGAGTAGGGCACATTTCCAGCACACTGTCATGTGTTGCACCCTTCAAGCTACCTAAGGGTACATGCGTTTCCTGGACGATGTACCCACCTGAATTCAACTCTAATCTTTCAACCCGGGTAACCTGGATGGTCTGCAGGGCTTGTGGCTGTGGAGTAATCTCACTGCATCTTGTTAGTAATTAGGCTTGTGACAACCCTAGTTAGTTAAAGTATCAAGCAGTAATTCTTGCTTGGCCGTGAAATGATTGGATGGAGTCTAACCAGTCTAGTCTTGCCCTGATCCTGATTACTGCATGACCAGAATGCTTGTATTTATTTTACTGATAAATAGTAAGAATTCCAAGTTCTGTTCAGACGAAGGGTTACAACCCCGGTCCTTGTTTGGTTTACGGGTTGTAACCTGGTTATCTGAATAGTTCCATGGTCATCTCGTCGTATATCATCCTGATGTATTTTCTTTATTTCCAGTTTTTTACCTTATTTATACTCTTGTGCCGATTTACTGGTTTTAGTTCCTAAGTGAAGCTTCCTTTGTGGCACTTGCTCTTTCTGGGGTCTGACCCAGCTGGTTTTGTGTGGCCAAATTTCGGAGCAGCTCCAGAGGATCTACCGACCTTCCAGCCAGATGGTGGCCACTAGACGGAACCCTGGCAACGAGTGGGTTTATTTTTGATCTCCCACTTTATTGTAAAAATATTCTTTTGAGGCGTTTAGCCGACGAGCACCTGTTTAGCTCGATTGCACTTTACTTACTGTCTGCCTATGGGCTGTAACATGATTGACAGATCCTAGGGTTGATCATGTATGACTAAACTCTTGCTAGTCCTGACATTTTGTAACGACTAGCTTCATGATCAGCTGAATATGTAATATTTGGGACGCCTTATTATTGTATATTTAATGATCATACATCTTGTAACATTTACTCATTTGCTTGTGATTGAGACACTAGGCTTCTTCATGACATTAGGAGACTGTTGGCTTGTAGTAAACCCTCATGTATCTAGACAGCTGTGACCGTATAGCGAGGTGGGTTGCACTTCAATATACGTAGCTGGCTATGTCTGCCCCCGCTCTCCAGTATTCTGGTTCTGGTGCGTGACATGGTTTAAGTGGTAGCCCATGCAGATCTTGTAAATCAAGATATGTGAGGGTTTACCGAATAGATGTCTCAATCAGTATTCGCCTTTGATCTCTGCTCGTATCTTCTGAATCCCTGGATTCTTATCCTGATCATATGCTTGTATCGTTGATCTGTCTTGGTCCTTCCTTATTGTTCCCCATGTCGTCTTCTTCGGCGGCATCGTTCCTGGACCTGTCGGTCAGCGAGGCGGAGCACTTCCTGCGGATCAGCAGCAACCAGGAGATCAAGCCCAGCATTCCGGAGTAGCCTCCAGAGTCGTGCCTTCTGATGGAGAGCCACCAGTCCAGCCAGTTCAGCCTGCCGAGCCTGATGATGGCACCTTGGTAGGTCTCGTCAGGACCTTAATAGCTTCTCAAGATCGTCGTGGAGACGTCTTGCACCAGGCAGTGACGGATGCCTTGACCAGAGGAGGTCATCAGGGTAGCAGCGCGGCCAACAGCTTCAAGCGCTTGAACCCTCCGTTCTTCAACGGTAGTGAAGATGCTATCGCAGCGGATGCATGGCTTCAGGATACTGAGGTGATTCTTGAAGCAGCCAGGACCCCAGAGAACGAGAAGGTAGCCGTGGTGCTCCTGCAGTTGCTAGATCTTCCCCGCAGCTGGTGGACGGCTCAGGCCGTTGGATTAGTAGCACCCATTGCTTGGGCAGTATTCAGGGAGAGATTCCAGACCAAGTATTTCGATGCTGTAGCTCGGTACGATCTACAGACGAGGTTCACCAATCTGAAGCAGATGGGTAGGACGGTCGATGGATATGCGGCCGAGTTTTCGAGACTCAGTCGGTTTGCTCCACTTTGGTGGCAACCTAGTATGAAAGAGCCCAGCGATTCCAGCAGGGGCTTCACCTGGAGATCTTATTGACAGTCGAGCAGTTTGAGCATCAGACTTTTGATGCAGTCTTGAGAGCAGCTAGGAGGCATGAGTATACCTCCCAGAGGATTGTTGATAGGACCGGAGATCGGAAGAGATCCCACGGTCAGATGAATCAGTCTTCAGCCCCAGCTCCTGCGGCCAGGGCCTTGACTATAGGAGCTCCGAGGCGAGCGGCCTCAGTAACGTCGGTCCAGCATTCCACCCCGACGTACCCTCAGCAGCAGCAGCAGAAGCAGAAGCAATCTTCCGCAGTAGGATGTTCTCATTGTGGGAAGCCAGGCCATGTGGTGGCAGAATGTCGCAGGGCGCAAGGATTGTGCCTGGCTTGTGGAGCACCAGACCATAGGGTTGGATCTTGTCCGAATAGGGGTGGTTCATCATCGTCCAACCTTTCTAGCTCTTCGGTGAGAGGACCAGCTCTGGTCCAACAGCAGCAGTATCCATTGCCGAGGCCCTTGCCGCCTCAGACCCAAGTATTCCAGCAGCAGAACCCCCAGCAGTATGCACAAGCCCAAGTCCAGAGTCAGAATAGGCAGCGAGGATTCCAGCAGAGGGGACCAGCACCCCGAGGTCATGGTCAGGCTATGGTGATGACCGCAGAGGAAGAATTGGCACCAGGAGAGGTAGTGGCAGGTACTATTCTCGTCAACTCCTTTCCAGCTTCAGCTTTATTTGATTCTGGTGCATCACATTCTTTTATGTCTGCACGATTCGTGACACGGAAAGGATTGGAGCCCGAGTCATTATCAGTAAGGCTCAATATACTTACTGGTAACGGACTTGTGGGAGTAGATAGAGTGTTTTCCTCGTATCGGATCGTAGTTAGCGGTAGAGAGTTCCCCGCTAGATTGATAGAATTCCCGATGGCCGATTATGATGTGGTCTTAGGGATGGATTAGTTGAGGAACCAATATGCTAGAATAGACTGCCATATTGGTAGGATTGTTTTTAGCATTCCAGGCGAGCCGGAGTTTTCCTTTTCCCGAGGTAAAGTTGAGTCTTCTCCTCCGATATTGCGGATGGCAGTAGCGGCAGTTCAGTTACCCAGGATAGTGGAAGAGTTTCCAGATGTTTTCCCAGAAGAGCTTCCAGGTATGCCTCCGGAGCGGGAGATCGAGTTCACCATAGATTTGATTCCAGGGACAGCCCCAGTGTCAGCGAGAGTCTACAGGATGGCACCGTCAGAATTGGAGATCTTGTACAAGATGATTGAAGAACTTCGAGCCAAGGGATTCATTCGTGCTAGTGGATCGCCTTGGGGAGCCCCGATGCTTCTTGTGAAAAATAAGGATGGTACGTCCAGGTTATGTGTTGATTATCGTACCTTGAATTTAGTGACAATCAAGAACATATATCCTCTCCCAAGGATAGATGACTTGTTTGATCAACTCAAGGGGGCATCAGTATTCTCGAAGATTGACTTGCGCTCAGGATATCATCAGATCAGAGTCAAAGAGCAGGACATCCCGAAGACAGCTTTTAGATCGAGATATGGGCATTGGGAGTTCCTTGTTATGCCCTTTGGAGCAACCAATGCGCCGGCAGTATTCATGGACCTCATGAATCGCATCTTCATGCCTTACTTTGATCAGTTTGTGATTGTGTTCTTGGACGACATCCTGGTCTACAGCAAGAGTGAAGCGGAGCATGAACATCATCTCAGAGTTGTCCTCCAGATTCTCAGAGATCACCAGTTGTATGCCAAGTTCAGTAAATGTGAGTTCTGGTTCGATCACATTTCGTACTTAGGTCACATCATCACCAGAGGAGGAGTAGAAGTGGATCCCCAGAAGATTGTGGCTATTGAGTCATGGCCAGTGCCCAGCACCGTTGCAGAGGTTCGCAATTTTCTTGGATTGGCCGGCTACTACCGGCGGTTTATTTCAGATTTTGCTCGGATTTCAGTGCCATTGACCCAGTTGACCTGCAAGGATGCGCAGTTTGCTTGGACAGCAGAGTGCCAGGATTCTTTTAAGAAGTTGAAGCGAGGCTTGATGACGGCTCCCATTCTCGCGCTTCCAGATGGAACCGAAGGATTCTCAGTGTATTGTGATGCTTCAGGCAGAGGCTTAGGGTGTGTTCTGATGCAGCATGGTAAGGTAATAGCTTATGCTTCACGACAACTTCGTGATCATGAGAGGAATTATCCAACCCATGACTTGGAGCTGGCAGCAGTAGTGTTTGCACTTAAGTTGTGGAGGCACTATTTGTATGGAGATAGGATGGAGATTTTCACCGACCACAAGAGCCTGAAGTATGTTTTTACCCAGAAGGATCTTAACATGCGTCAGAGGAGATGGTTGGAGCTTCTTGTGGATTATGATGTCAGCTTGCAGTATCATCCCGGGAATGCCAACGTTGTAGCAGATGCATTGAGCAGGAGAGCCAGAGTTTATTTCCTAACAGCGCAACCGGAGCTGTTAGCAGATCTTTAGAAGATGGGTATAGAAGTTGTTCTCCCTTCCAGTGTGGCATTGATGGCCAGTTTGCAAGTTCAGTCGACTATAGTCGAGAGGATCCGGATGGCGCAGTCAACAGATTCCAAGCTTCAGCGACTCAGAACAGAGTATGAGGCAGGACGAAGACCAGAGTTATGCATTCATGAAGATGGTACACTTCGACATGGTAATCGTCTTTGTGTACCCAGTGGAGATATCAGACTGGAGATCATGTCAGGAGCGCACAGTTCTCAGTATTCCATCCATCCTGGCAGTACGAAGATGTACCACGATATCCGTCAGCACTTCTGGTGGAATGGCATGAAGCGGGAGATAGCTCGGTTTGTCTCTCGGTGTTTGGTTTGCCAACAAGTTAATGCCGAATATCAGAGACCGGCTGGACTTCTTCAGCCCTTGCCCATTCCAGAGTGGAAGTGGGAGCATGTGACCATGGATTTTGTGATCGGATTGCCTAGATCCCCAGCTGGTAGAGATGCTATCTGGGTTATAGTTGATCGGCTCATGAAAGGTGGCTCACTTTCTTCCATTTAGAGTTGGTCAGTCGACTGCTCAGTTAGCAGAGATGTACCTCAGGCAGATTGTCAGGTTGCACGGTGTTCCAGTCAGTATCACCTCGGACCAAGATTCAAGATTTACGTCGCACTTTTGGCGTAGCTTACAAGAGAGTTTGGGGACTCATCTCCAGTTTAGTTCAGCCTATCACCCGCAGACAGATGGCCAGTCGGAGCGCACGATCCAGACTCTTGAAGACATGTTGCGGTCTTGCACACTTGACTTCGGTGGTTCATGGGAAGATCACTTGCACCTGGTGGAATTCTCGTACAACAATAGTTTCCAGGCCAGTATCCAGATGGCACCGTTCGAGGCACTATATGGCAGGAAGTACAGATCTCCGTTAGCATGGGATGATGTGGGAGAGAGGCAGATGCTCGGTCCAGAAATGATTGCCCAGACAGTTGAAGTGATCAGAAGAGTCAGGGATCATCTTTGAATTGCCCAAGATCGCCAGCGCCATTGAGCCGATTCTCATCGACGCCCTCTCGAGTTTTCTGTCGGTGACCATGTATTTCTGAGGATTTTGCCTAACCGTGGCGTCATTCGTTTCGGCGTGCGAGGAAAGCTTAGTCCTAGGTATATAGGGCCATTTGACATTCTGGAGCGAGTAGGAGACGTATCCTATCATCTCGCTCTTCCGCCGTCGCTAAGAGAGGTGCATGACGTGTTCCATGTATCCCAATTACGACGGTATATCCCGGACCCGAGCCACATCCTGAATCATTCGGAATTGGTTGTTGGTACCAACCTTTCGTATGAGGAGAGGCCCGTGTCTATATTGGACCAGAGAGAGAAGATCCTCAAGAATAAGACTATCAAGTTAGTCCGAGTTGCTTAGGGTCATCACTCTTTGGGTGAGTCAACGTGGGAGCGTGAGGATGATATCCGATCGCGATATCCCAACTTGTTTGACTAGTGAGGTATAATGTCCTTCTTATGCCTCATGCCTTCGATTTCTTGCTTGCATGATTGATTGATTGATTGATTGTCTAGTATAGCTTGCCTGTGATTAGTGTAGCTTGTTCTTGTCTCTCTAGCCTCTTAATTAAATTCCGAGGACGGAATTCTTTTAAGGAGGGTAGAGTTGTAATGCCTGTGGTTCGTATTACGTAATCTGGAATACGTGTACGTATTTATTCTTGTATTGCATGGTTCCTTGCTTAGATCTTCCTTCATGGCTTGGTTATTCTTGGTTCGGGTGGCTTGGTTCGGTTTAGGATTGCTATTGGTTCAATATTTATGGTAGTTCATAACGATATAATAAAAGGAAAAAGAGAAAAAAAACCTTACACCATCAACGCTTCCTTAAAGGCATCACCGTCATTAAATATCTTGTCTCATTGTTTTGGTGGCAAAAGTACTGATTAAAGTTTGCGTAATTAATTTTTTCAACAACTTTTCACTTTACTCTAAGTGTTATTTTAGTACATGATGTTTACGTATCCTATAAAAAAAAGAAAAATTTTGAGTGGCACCCCACTTTTGTTTACCATATTTACAATGCACCCCACAAGTTTACAACAATGTAAGGTACCCCCCACTTTTGACGGTTTCCGTCCAATATGGACGGTCAACTGGATTGACCCAAAACCAGGAACGGGGGCGCGAGGTCGGGGAGGGGGGGCGGCAGCGGCGAGGGAGGGCGAGAGACACGGTGAAGAAGACAACAGGTCGGGAGTATTTTTGTCAAAAAATAAAAATTTGGGTCAATCCAGTTGACCGTCCATATTGGACGAAAAACGTCAAAAGTGGAGGATATCTTACATTGTTGTAAACTTGTGGGGTGCACTGTAAATATGGTAAACAAAAGTGGGGTGCCACTCAAAATTTCTCTACAAAAAATCATCTTACGTGGACTAAAAAAATTAAAATGAGTCTCCTGGACTTTTATTCATAATTGTACTTATATACATTAAATAGTATTAAAAAAATTTGGTGCCTTCTAAATTTTTAGGCCTGACATGGGCCTCATATAGAGTCCGGGCTTGCTGGCTGTATGGCTCATAAAGGACAGATTTATGTGATATTGTAGCATGATGCTAATCCAGCATGATCTGGTATCCATGGACAATAAACATTGTAACGATACGGACAAAACCAAAATTGATTTTGGTGTGTAGTGCCTGTGTCGTTCAATACGTATCGGGCACCGGCACAACCCACGCACGGTTTGGGATGTCCATGCTTTGTAGTTTGGGATAGATGTGAGAAGGTTATCTACTATTAAGGGCATGCTTACAGAACTTTGATATTTCTACCGTTTGGATGCTTATAACCGTTAGTTTCAACAATTGAAACTTTTAGAGTGGCCCAGTTAAAACAGCACTTGCTGTAGTCAAATTGACGAGAGTACAATTTATACCAAGATTGGTAATATTTAGTTGGTGCATATTCACTTGGTGCCGTGTCGATGATACCGTGTTTGTGTCACCTCCTGCCCATGTTGGCAGTATAGATGAGATCTCAATCAACAGAACATGACTTCGATCAGCAGCATGAGTTGCAACGTTCCAAACAATGGATTTGCTGCTGAGTTGCAGCAGCTCATGTTTCATTGCAACATCTAACTAGAACTATGTACTTTGCGCTAAGCTCTTACAGAATAAGAGGCTACACTATCTGTGTGTGACACAAGTGTCAGTCAGTCTCATAATGCAGCAGTGATTTATAACTTGGGTTCTCATGAATTACCTAAAATATCCGAGGGGATCTTCCCGTTACTGAACCTTCCGGTCGCCTGCTGGCCCACAAAATCCTTCCCGTAGGGCGGGAAGTTGCTCTTTGCCAGGGTCGTCATCCCATTGTTGTTGCCTGGGTCGACAATTGAGTCTCCGAAAAATATGAGGGCTGGCACCGGAGGAGCTGCTCGGTGCGGAGCTTGGCCGAGAGCTCCAAGGAACCGGAGGAGGAGAAGGAACAGGACAGGCACTGCGGAAGTCGGAGTTCCCATCAGATACTTGCTTCCCATCTTTCTTGTTCAGTCAGTCATTGCCTAATCATGTCTCCTATTCAGTACTTAAGGGAAATAAATGGGTTGTTTTGAAAGTTTTAACCATGTATTTCTTTTTCTTGTGAGATTGGGAAGTGGAAACTTGCTGAACTTATTTGTTGTTCTCTGCAGGTTGTCTAATAGTCTTCTTGATTTCAAATGTGCTGAACTTTGTAAGATGAAGTGAATTATGTACTACTACTATTAGTTTCTACTAATCTGGTAGCGTTATCTTCAAGATTCACAATTACTTAGTGTATATAGTTACACACTGAAGATGGTTGATGCAATTGCGCCTATACGCTTTTGACCTTATAAGTCATAAGCGGGAGCGGAAGAGTACGACTACTTAACTTCCGAGAAAGCACTATTTAGAAGTATCTAAAATTGGGAGCGTGCACTAATTTTTTTTATGTTTATTAATTACTGTTATCAAAATTTATAGACATCTTAATATTTATTAGAATTTATAAATTCAGTTCAAAATTATAGAGAGATCATTCGTATAATAATTTTTATGGTGTCAAGGTAAGAAATCATCTGTTTCTTATTACTTCAATGAGTGAGTATCAGAAATAAACCAACTTTTTTCCTATAATTTCTGTCTTATCTTTTGAAATTTTGGTCATATTATGGAAAGCGCTCACGTTGTTAGAGAAATACTCTCCTTTCGTGGAGAAACGAACTCCCAAGTCGCTTATAAGTAATAAACGCTGAATTGAAGCTCTTACGGAGATTCGTTGATCTCTTAGGAGATTCTGGCTTCTAAACTTTGGACTGACTTAACCATCGTTAGCGGGAAACATTCCCGACCATAACTTCTTGCAGGTTCGAAGAACATTCCTCTCTATCTGGTTTGTTTAAAATAGTTCAGTTGGTAATTAGAGTGACGCAATGACAGTAGATAGGTGTTATGGAGATGACTTAAGCTCGATTGTATTTGGTTCATTACTTCATCCAATAATTTAAAATGTACGGCTTGTTCATTACACTAATTATTATTATAAATAAAAGCGGGTGAGTAAACTTCCATAATTTTTGCCCTCTGTTTTTTCCTGCCAACCTGACCAAATTGCTTCAACTTACAGTATGTAACGAGAAATGGTAGTTGCAAAGTTTCTTTCATATTTTTTTGATTTTTGGGCATTCCGCAAAATTTGTAGTAATTATGGAACAAAAATCAGTTGATTCAGTTCCATCTGCATATTTGTTTGCAATTCATGACACATAATTTGAAATTGCTCAATTATTCAATGGCTTTGTGATTTTTGTTGGAGTCCAATTTGGATTTGGTAATAGCATATTTATGAAGTCCAAATTTTGATTAAATATTTGATTTAATTTGATTTGGATGTCCATAATTAATACTAGACTATTTTAGATATAATAGGATTCTTAATTGAGGGTTTCTTATTTAAGAGATCCTATTATAATCTAAAATAGGATGTTGATGGGCTATTTTAGGTGTGATAGGATTCTTATTTGAGGGAGAAATCCTATTATGACCTAAAATAGGTTTTTTTTTTCATCCTATATATGAGGTGAGGGTGGAGGCACAAAGCACAGCACAAAAAGTGGAGATTCGAGGTGCTAGTCCACATGAAATCTAAGAGAAAGTCTCGCATTTTGCTCTTAGGACTTCGTTATCCAAGATAGAAGGAAGAAGAGATCTAATCAAGGGGTCGTCAACTTCGGTTAGGGAGAATGCTATGGGTTGGTGAGCGATTTCAATTGTAATCTCTTTATTTTCTTCTTGAGTGTGGTGAGGGGGTTGAACTTATTAGGACAAAGGGTTCAACATTAGTTTTTGTCAATCTTGTAATTTCATCTGAGTTATAGAGATTGGGATTTGTCCAGGTGACGTAGTCACCGCCATATACTTGTCTTTATTTGTGCTTGGTGTCTATTAGACGGGGGTTGGTTATTTCAGGTGGGTTGGCCTAAGTTTTCGCTGCGACAACGTCTAAGACACAGTATCGGAGCACAGGAGGACGTATCCGATTTCCAACATATGGTATAAGAGCTTTGGAGGTTCTGACAACCATGTCTATAGAGCAGATGAACACTCGTATGATCACCCTCACAGGGGAAAACTGAAAAATTTGGAAGCCAAGGATGGATGATCTACTCTGGTGCAAGGACTTGCATGGTCTGTTGGAGGGCGACAACGCAAAGCCAATAGACAAAGCTGCTGAAGACTGGAAACGACTGGATCGGAAGGCCGTTGGATTCATTCACCAATGGTTGGATGATTCGGTGTTTCACCACGTGTCCATGGAGAGTTCAGCAAAAGCATTGTGGGAGAAGCTGCATTCGCTGTACGAAAGAAAGATGGTTGCAACAAGGCATTTTTTATTCGCCAACTCGTCAACTCGAAGTACACGGAGGGTACCCCAGTGGCACAACATCTGAACGCGGTTCAGGGTATCATCAATCAGCTGTCTGCGATGAAGATGGTGATTGATGATGAGCTTCAGGCCCTACTACTCTTGAGTTCTCTGTCGGAAAGCTGAAAGACGCTGGTGGTATCGGTGAGCAACTCCGCACCTGATGGAGTTATAACGATGGAGGCAGTCAAAAGTAGCTTGTTGAATGAGGAGGTCCGATGCAAGCAAGTGGAATCGTCGCAGGAGTCCAATCTGGTGACTTCCTATGGGAAGGGAAGACCCAATTCACAGGCGAGGACAGGGGAAGTTCTCAGAATCTTGCGATTGTGGACCGCAAGGAGGGTTGCTATCACTATGGCAAAATGGGTCATATCAAGAGGAACTGCATGAAGCTCAAAGCTGAGAAAGCAAAAGGCAAGGACGATCATGAGGATCTCACAACAATGAGAGATATCATCATCGCAGCAACCGACGCAGAGGAACCTTATGGCATGTGTCATGACGGCGACTGGGTCATAGACACAGAGGCGTCGTATCACGCCACTCCACATAGGAGGATCTTCACGTCATACCGCAGCGGCAGGTTTGGACGTGTGAAGATGGACGACAAGGGGATGGCTGCAGTTGTAGGCATCGGTAATGTGCACCTGACAACGGAGCTCGGTGAGAAGCTCGTTCTCAAGGGTGTGCGACATGTACCGAGTTTGCACTACAACTTGATTTCGGTAGGGAGGCTGGTAGATGATGGCTGTCGCAGTTTGTTTGGGGACAAAGATTGGATGCTTGCGAAGGGTTCCCAACAGCTAGCTCAGGGAGATTTGTGTTGTGGCATATACAGGCTCAAGCCACTGAGCTGTACAGGTAGGCCACAGACACCGGATGGAGGCTCGAAGGGTGCTCGATTGGAGATGGATTGTAGAGAACTTGCTGAGGAGGAGCTTCTAGGTGCTTTGAGGGATATGGAGGATTCGGTTCGTAGAGACAATATGACGGATGGTGGTGAGTCAAAGATTGAGGGTCAGCCTGTCTGTCCCATGATAGCTGGTCGGTCTCCTCGTGGGGGTTGCTCTACGGATCCAGTTTTGGCGACGGGTGGTTTGCTAAAGCTTTACGAAACGACATCGGTTTCAGCAGTTTGAAGCCAGAAGGAAATTAAGGTTTACAGCAAACTCAATCTGAGACGGGAGCATCATCATTCACACAGTTCAGGATGAGCAGTAGGTCTTCGACAACATGCACAGTGCGTGATATTCTGCTCGAGGACGCATGTGTATGGGGGAGCTTCAAGTTCAGACATGAAGGTGGACAGGTTCAGGAGTTCGAATCTCAGGAGGACCGCACCGTCTGCTTGGTTGGGCCAGCCAAAGATGAAGAAGTTCGTCGGAACGTTAACACTTTTTGGTGGAAGACAAAAGTCGAGGACGGGCAGCGGAGACTTGTGGTGAGGCTGATCGTCAAGGACTTCGGTCTTGATCGTGTTTTTGATATCGGCAGGATCCCAGTAGTGCAAGAGGTGCTACGCATGACAGCTAGCATTGACGTGACGGTCGAGGAGCTGGAGACGAAGAAAGATGCAAAGCAGCTCGGGGGATCGAAGATCAGTGGCATAGGGGAGCATAATTTGTAGTAATTATGGAACAAAAATCAGTTGATTCAGTTCCATCTGCATATTTGTTTGCAAATTCATGACACAGAATTTGAAATTGCTCAATTATTCAATGGCTTTGTGATTTTTGTTGGAGTCGCATATTTATGGAGTCCAAATCTGATTAAATATTTGATTTAATTTGATTTGGATGTCCATAATTAGTACTGAACTATTTTAAATATAATAGGATTCTTATTTGAGGGTTTCCTATTTAAGAGATCCTATTATAATCTAAAATAGGATGTTGATGGACTATTTTAGGTGTAGTAGGATTCTTATTTGAGAGCTTCCTATTTAAGAAATCATATTATGACCTAAAATAGATTTTTTTCATCCTATATATATCGGGTGAGGGTGGAGGCACAAAGCACAGCACAAAAAGTAGAGATTCGATGTCACGACCCGCACCCTAGAGTAAGGGCACGAGACGTGGGTACGTCCAGCCTACGCCGCAGTGTCGGCGGTAGAACGCTGTCCTAGGTCATAACATCTAACAGTTTAAGGTAATAACAGTTATTCTCCCCGAATGGGGGTGACATAACAGAATATATCTCAATCACATCTAAAGTAGAATACGATGAGACAGAATGATATAAAAGATGCAAGATCCAAATCCACATGAAATACAAATAGAGAGAAAGCTAAGTGTCTAGTTAAACTCCACTAACATCCAGAAATAATACAGATCCAAATATACAACTCAATCTCCAATACTATGAAATAAGATAAAGATATCTATGGAGCAACAGTCTCTACAGCTAAGGGATCCGACTGGAAGTCCGGATTGTAAGTGTCCTCTAAGGCTGTCCCATAGAAAGTATCTAAGCAGGCCTACTCCTCGTCCTCTGCAAAATTTTCAACAGGTCCAATCAGGACGAGAACGGGTACAACTCATCAAGAAAACCCAAGTAATGACAAAGAACTATAAAGCAGTTATAAACAATTTTATTGATGAATATGGCAGTTTATATTTAGGTGATAGTATAGAGAAGCAGTAAGATACAAGAAAAGTAAAGTAACTAAAACAAGACAAGAATGATGGCAATGAAGGCTGTAAAATAAATCTAGCTGAACTAAAGTAACATAATAAGTCCAGACAGTAAATGCAAAGCCAGTGTGAAACTACTATAAGTCCAGTACAAGATGAATCTAATACAAGATGAATCCAGTACAAGATGATTCAAGGTTGTGATCAAGGATCCAGGTGAGCCCAGCTATTCTAACAGTGTGTTTTAAAATACCGAGATCGACATGTAAACGGCTGTAGGAAATACGGCACATCGCACACCCGCGAAGTGTGGGATGGCTATCATTCCAGTATAATTCCAAGGGGGTGGTTCCAGTATTTGGGAATGTTCACATGTCTACTCCAATATTTCCCCGCCCCGTAATACAAATGAATCCAAAATTCGATACGAGAATCGAGATGAGCCCAGCCAAAATATGATGATTCCAGAAATAGATTCCAGAATGATTCCAGTGATTCCAGTAAAGAGGCCAGATAAGTATGGTATGTGTGTCGCATACATGAATCCAAAAATATCCATACGTGTTGTAACAGAGAATCACATAAAACTAACTATAACTGAAATACAGTAATTGACAATTAAATGAGAGAACTATCAGAGAATGTACTCGCCTGCTACTCTGAAAAGAGTAGTGTAATATCGGATGCCTGCACCGGAGTCACAATGTCCTAAATAGAGCGGTACATGTTATAATGTGTTTAAAACTGTCACGACCCGTACCCTAGAGTTAGGGCACGAAAATGTAACAACGCCCAGCCTACGCCGCAGTGTCGACGGTAGAACGCTGTCCTAGGTCTCAATGCATCTAACAGTATAAGACTAAACAGTTTATACTCCCCGAATGGGGGTGACATAGCAGATACAGTCTCAATCACATCTAAGGTAGAGCATGATAAAGAAGATAGATAAAACATGAAATCCAAGAGAGATACAGGAGATAGAAGTCTAAGTGTCTAATATACATAACCCAGAAATACATCTCAAAACTCAGATACAGTAATCCACGAAATATATACAACTCAAGATGACTGAAAATAACAATAAGCAAAATCCTAGCTATCTATGCAACCTCTACTGTCTCCTCTAGGCTAGCAGGCAACCTCCAGGCTATCTGTAAAATTTATCAACGGGTCCAGTCAGGACTGGAGCGAGCACAATACTTCTCAACAAATCATAGCAGGTTAGAAAATATAATCATGCAGTAAAGTAAGATAAATGATCTGAAGAAATACAGTATGTAAACAGGGAGAGAGAACTGTAATAGAAATATCTACTATAAATAGAGAACTAACAGGGGCTAGTGAGTCAGAGTACGAGATAGCACATGTGAACAGGACAGATTTGCACATGATCTACACTAAAGAGTTTGCACATGATCTACACTACAATGGAATTGTTCACACGACTACTAGCACTCCCCCGTTTTCCCCAATCAATACACAAGGATCTAAACAAGTTATGTTATTATACATGATATCACATGGGGGCCCATATATGGTGCACATGATAGTATACATGAAGGCTCTGTGAACATGAGAGTACAAGATTCACAAGAGTGTACATGTATGGTGAAAGCACAGGAGTACATGATGAAAGTGAAACGCACATGACACAATGTACCCGATGCTCCCGAGGGGGATAACATCGCATGAAGAGATCCATATAGTACTAATCCGTGATAATGTCGTGACAGCATCAAGTATAGTAATCTAAAGCAGGAATATAATTCTAAGCAGGATATGAAATGATCAGAGAATGTACTCGCCTCGATTGGTTGGAGTCGACGTGCGCGACACGAACGTGTCGACACGAGATAGGTACACTGCTAAGCTCTACAGAGGGTCCCAGACGACGACACGGGCAGTCCCAATGAGTCCAGAGTAGTCCAAAAAGCCTAGTTGGTATATAAAAGTCTAAAATCAGGGTTTGGTACACTAATCAAATCAAGAAATACAAAATGACTTAATGATCACGATTTGATTTCAGAAAAATATAATTAAATAAATATAATAAATTTTGGAAATCCTTATAAAGTTAAAAACTATATATGTATTAATCAACATATTTTAGATAATGCTTCAAAATCCGAGAAAATCATTTATGTACTAATAAATGACAATAATGCAAAACAAATACATATATATATATATATATATATATATATATATATATATATATATATATATATATATATATATATATATATATATATATATATATATATATATATATATATATATATTAAAATTGATATTATAAGAAAACATAGGACTAGAAGCTCAAAAATCAATTAATGGTAATATTAATCTTAAAAATCCTAATTATTAATAGAACAATACCAGCAAGAATTTAATAATAATAATAATAAAATAATATACATTATATGTAAACTAATATATTTTATATCAAAACTTGTTATGCATATATAAACAAATGTAAACTAATATAATTATATATAACTAATACACATTATATAATATGCCATTATACATTATTATAAAACTATTGTACATAATATTATATTAACATTTATAAACTAATATACATTTTATAGGACAATATACATGTATTATACTATTATACGTTTTTAAACAATTAAACATTAATTTATAACTAATATATATTTTATAAACTAATACACATTTATTATATACTAATATACATTATATAAAACTATTATACATTTTATTATACCAATATACATTATATTATATACATATAATTTAACTATCATACAAAATAATAACTATTCATAACTAATAATAACTATTATAATATATAAAAACAAATATATTATATAACTAATATATACATTACACTGAAAGGGTTGTTCCCCCAACTCTTGGGAGAAAAGGAAAGGAGGGGGTTTTGAACATGGGCTCACCAAAAGGGGGGTGGCCGGCGGAGCAACCGGCGGGGGCTTGTGCGGCGGCGCGAGCTCGGCCAGGGCGGCGCCAGCAGGAGGCGGCCGGCGGAGCTCGCCAAGGGGCGACGAACACCGGGACAGGGCGGAGGCCGCGCGCAAGGAGGTGGTCGACGGCGGAGCGCCGGGCCAGGCGGGCGACCAGTCAGGTCCACTTTCTCTCTCTCTCTCTATATATATATGGTTGATGGTGGTGTTTATCGGTGGGTGAACGGCGGCGGCGATGGTGGGTTACTGTGGTGGCGGTGGTGGGTTACTGTGGCGGTGGTAGGTTACTGTGGTGGCGGTGGTGAGTTACGGTGGTCCGGCCATGGCGGATGGAGTGAACGGGTGGTTGGAATGGCGGTGGCCGGGTGATGGTGGCGGCATGGAAGGTGATGGTCGGAGGTGATCGGTTCTATGGTGGCGGATGGGGATGATCCTCGGGTGGTGGTGGATCTGGTGGCTGGTGATGACGGTGGTGGAGCGTGGAGGTCGGGGGTGGCCGGCGGTGGGTTGGCCACAGGGTGGCGTCGGCGGGATGGGAACGGTAGGGTGGCGGCTGATAGCCAGGGAATGGGTTTAGGGATTTCTAGATTTTTGGGATTGGGTGTAAAAACATTTGAAATGGGTTCTATTTATAGGAAATTAGAGAAAACCCTAACAATGTACATGTAATAGAATTTAGGAATACTTAGTGGAAAACTAACACTCTAACATTAATGCTAACATAACACTATCTGCGAATTAATTAGTAGAAAAATAATATTAGTCATAAAGTAATAATTAAAATTATTAATTAATACTAATTTCATAAATGGCTAATTACAATTTAGCCGAAAATTTTCTAATTAATAAAATGCTAATATATTCACTTAATTATTTAAAATATATTTAGAAATTATTTATTTAGTAAATACTTATATTTTGAAATTCCAAAATTCAATGACGTTTTCCATATAGAAAATAATTAAAACTCATTGATTCGAGAAAATAACAGGAAAATCGCAATAGGACAAAATCGCTGAAAAAGAGTAAGCCGAAGCCAACAAAGACCGATAGCAATCACGGTCAAATTGTTTTCCCAAAATTTTAGAAATTGCACGTTCTTCGAGATTTAGAAAATTCGAAGTTTTGAAAATACGAAATAAATAAAAATACCAATTTTCGAAAATATCCAAGAATTTAATTTACGGAGGTTACAAATCTACCCTCCTTAAAGAAATTTTGTCCTCGAAATTAAAGCTTGGCAAGGGGGTTAAAACATGATAGAAATTTTAGGCGGTATGGCATGCACGATCAAAGAACGATGAGTTGGCATTATCAAGATAATCAACTTGAAATCGTTTAGGCACGACTATTGATTTGGCACGATAGAATCATGGTATGGTCGAATCAACTAGGCACGATTTAGAACGAAGATTAAGTATCTTAGGCACGACTCGAGTTGCGACTAATATAACAAATTGTTGTTTTGGTTATGATCAAGGTAGGGTCAAATCTGAGTATAGCACGATCAACAGAATCTAGGCTCTAGGTCGTATAAGCACGATCAGGATCCAAGCTTAGTTATGAATGGCGATAACATCATGATTTTGGAATCAAGGTTGTAAAGGCACGGTCAATACAAAAATGGTGCGATTGGTCATCGCTAGGAAGAATGAAACGTTTGGCACGATAATTGACTAAGGATCGAACCACTTGATCACGAATCAAATCAAGGCTTAAAACCTTGAAATGACTAAAATCACTTAGGCATGACGTATGCAGAGTGACAAAATCAAAACCTCGTCATGAAGTAGGAAGAAAATAGCAGCATGGGGACCAGAGGATCGAATTTTAGGCACGAAGGAAAAATTTATTTCGGATACGATCACTAAATTTTATGATAATCAAATCGGGTAGTCGCGATCAAGGACAAAATTTTTCAAGAACAATTTAGAGGCAAAATCGGTATGATAGTCATGATCTTAAGAATCACGACCATGGATTCCATAGTCGTCTAGTCATGCTAGGTCATTTAGACACGAACAATCATGAGAATTTCAGATGATATTAGGAAATTAAATCATGGTCAGAAAATATTTTAGGCACGAGTGCAAAAATCCAAACAAGATAAAAATCAAAATTGGAACAGAACTTAGTCGTTTCAAGAATAATCAGAGTTTAGGCACAAGTGATATTGGTATCGAAGTTCAATTACGATCAAAATTAAAATATTGACACGATGAAGAATAAGGCTAATCAATATTTGAATTTAGGTTCGAAAAATTGAAATCGAGATTTTGAGCACGAGCAACATATGATAGAGATCTAAGTCACGATGGAATTCAATAAATTGAGTACGGTCAAGGGTCAAGACTACTGGTACGATAAAGGCACTACTCAAGGAAATCGAAATCAAAGTTTAAGGAACGAATGTCCATATCATTGAAATCCAATCACAATAATATTAAGAAGTTTTAGTCGCGATACGATCTAAGTTGATCAACTTGGAAATCAAAATTTAGGCAATATGGAGGACAGTTCAAAAAGTTCTGAGAACGAGCATACAAGGATGGGGATTCTGGTCATAATTAAGTTTAACTCAATTGAGTACAACCCAAGATATCAATATGGTAAGAAAGATGATCAAGGTCGACTTGGTCGTGATTAAGGGAGCTAGGATTCAATAATATTGTAACATTTTAGGGAACAAGGAAAAATTTCATAAGAAGTCAAGTTAATCATCTCTCTCTAATACCATCCAGTTTATCATTTGCCAAATCATATTTTTTTTCACAGGTTCCAATATGAAAATCAACCTTTATATGACTATCTTCGAAATTTTATAATCCTTCAGTCATCTAGACCTTTAACAAGATCACCATAGACAAAATTCCAAACTTCTAAAACATTTTTCCACGAAACATACCCCTCTTATTTAGGAGTTGGCACTTATTCATTTAATCATTTTTTTTCCAAATTCCTTCACCTCGTTCTAAATTAGATCCGAAACATCTAAATCCAGTTTATGAAATCTTGAACTTGTTTAAATCGAGTCACGTATTTACTCAACTCCAATACCACTATGTCATACCAATTTTATTCTTGTCTATAAATCAACCTTCATATTCCTTCAAAGTTCACCTTCAATTATCATCCCCCTTTTTGAATTTTAATTTTTTTTATCTAAAAATAATTCCTATAACTCAAATTCCTTGTGTTCTCTCTATCTCTAGTCATCCTCTTACAATATCTAGTTCAATATCTTCACATAATCATTGAATATAATTAAAATTATCCTTTTATTTACTAAATCTCCACATAGCCTTAGAGTAGAAGTTCCCACAAATTAATAACCAAAATTTTCTAAGTTCTCAAAACTAGGTTGACCTTGAATATCTTCATTAGTTTTGAAATACATCCCTGAATTATTCGTAACCAATTTTCTGTGATTGATTCTAAATTGATAACATTTATCCCTCGATTTCTTTTTAAACCTTTACCACATCTCCATTTCCAATTTTTCATATTTGACTTCCAACATTTTGATTCCTACAAAATTATCATATGATAACCAATTACGTCATTTTTGACCTATATGATTCACGTCACTTCCTCAACATTTCTCAGATAAAAACGATATAAGGATTTAGGAGTTCAAGTACAGCTGACAGAATGTGATACGAGGCGGAATTGATATAATCAGGACAGTTATATAAGACAAGGAATGATGGTACTAAAATATTGGCAGGAAAAGAAATGGTAATAAAATCTGTTATACTTATCCATTTTAAAAGAGGAAACTATTTGAAATCAGAGCTAATATCAGATCCAAAATAAGGTCTAGCAAATCATTGATTCATCGTATTTAGAAAAAAATTCATAGAAGAAGTTACACAAAGGTTTATGAAAATAGCTAAAGCTACTCCTAAGTTAAATAATGAGAAGCAAAACTAAACAAAACAATTAATAAATTTTTTTTGGAGGACTGAAACAAAGTAGAGAAAACATGTTCGAAAACATTTAAAGTACAATCTGATAATCATATGCGTCTGTCCAAAATTATGGTACTCTAAATCCTCGTCATACCAGTAAGCAAGGCTACGATAATCACAGAGCCCTTGACTTATGCACATATCTCTAGAATCATGGTATTTAACATTTTTGCGGTACCGCTAGCTTGGCTGCGAAACCTTAAATTCCTACACCCGAGAAATATATCCAGAGTCAGACTATATGTCCTCACTATTCTGGCTAATGTGACTATAGAAGACTAGATTCCATAACATAGATGACCTAGCCCATATAATTTCATCTTACCAAAAATTAAATTAATCAATAATGAATACTCAAAAATCAAATCAAATTTATTAACGAACATCAAAATTCAAAAATGAACAAAATCCATCAAAATATAAACTCGAATGCAACAGCTATCATCAAAATTCAAAATTCGATAATCATTCATCAAAATTAATAAATACAAACTCAAATTCAACAATAATCCATTAAAATCAAATTTAACAACAAAAAGTAAAAATAAATCAAATCAAAGGAAAAAGAGAGTTTTCAAATCGAAGTTAAACAAGATTCTCCAGGGTCGTCCCAGGAATCTCTCAAGGGTTCCTAACTGTGATTGAGTACCTTCAAAATATATCCTATTCCTAGTGCAGGCTGTAGTGGTACTCTAGTTCGAATACCACTACACTTTTAGTCTCGACCTGCATGGGCCACCACTAAAAACGTGTCATGACCCGCACCCTAGAGTTAGGGCACGATAACGTAACAACACCCAGCCTACGCCGCAGTGTCGGCGGTAGAACGCTGTCCTAGGTCTCAATGCATCTAACAGTATAAGACTAAACAGTTTATACTCCCCGAATGGGGGTGACATAGTAGATACAGTCTCAATCACATCTAAGGTAGAGCATGATAAAGAAGATAGATAAAACATAAAATCCAAGAGAGATACAGGAGATAGAAGTCTAATTGTCTAAGATACATAACCCAGAAATACATCTCAAAACTCAGATATAGTAATCCACGAAATATATACAACTCAAGATGACTGAAAATAACTATAAGCAAAATCCTAGCTATCTATGCAACCTCTACTGTCTCCTCTAGGCTAGCAGGCAACCTCCAGGCTATCTGTAAAATTTATCAATGGGTCTAGTCAGGACTGGAGCGAGCACAATACTTCTCAACAAATCATAGCAGGTTAGAAAATATAATCATGCAGTAAAGTAAGATATAGGATCTGAAAAAATACAGTATGTAAACAGGGAGAGAGAACTGTAATAGAAATATCTACTATAAATAGAGAACTAACAGTGGCTAGTGAGTCAGAGTACGAGATAGCACATGTGAACAGGACAAATTTGTGCATGATCTACACTAAAGAGTTTGCACATGATCTACACTACAATGGAATTGTTCACACGACTACTAGCACTCCCCCGTTTTCCCCAATCAATACACAAGGATCTAAACAAGTTATGTTATTGTACATGATATCACATGGGGGCCCATATAGGGTGCACATGATAGTATACATGAAGGCTCTGTGAACATGAGAGTACAAGATTCACAAGAGTGTACATGTATGGTAAAAGCACAGGAGTACATGATGAAAGTGAAACGCACATGACAAAATGTACCCGATACTCCCGAGGGGGATAACATCGCATGAAGAGATCCATATAGTACTAATCCGTGATAATGTCGTGATAGCATCAAGTATAGTAATCTAAAGCAGGAATATAATTCTAAGCAAGATATGAAATGATCAGAGAATGTACTCGCCTCGATTGGTTGGAGTCGACGTGCGTGACACGAACGTGTCGACACGAGGTAGGTACACTGCTAAGCTCTAAAGAGGGTCCCAGACGACGACACGGGCAGTCCCAATGAGTCCAGAGTAGTCCAAAAAGCCTAGTTGGTATATAAAAGTCTAAAATCAGGGTTTGGTACACTAATCAAATCAAGAAATACAAAATGACTTAATGATCATGATTTGATTTCAGAAAAATATAATTAAATAAATATAATAAATTTTGGAAATCCTTATAAAGTTAAAAAATATATCTGTATTAATCAACATATTTTAGATAATACTTCAAAATCCGAGAAAATCATTTATGTACTAATAAATGACAATAATGCAAAACAAATACATACATATATATATATATATATATATATATATATATATATATATATATATATATATATATATATATATATATATTAAAATTGATATTATAAGAAAACATAGGACTAGAAGCTCAAAAATCAATTAATGGTAATATTAATCTTAAAAATCCTAATTAATAATAGAATAATACCAGCAAGAATTTAATAATAATAATAATAAAATAATATACATTATATGTAAACTAATATATTTTATATCAAAACTTGTTATACATATATAAACAAATGTAAACTAATATAATTATATATAACTAATACACATTATATAATATGCCATTATACATTATTATAAAACTAATGTACATAATATTATATTAACATTTATAAACTAATATACATTTTATAGGACAATATACATGTATTATACTATTATATGTTTTTAAACAATTAAACATTAATTTATAACTAATATACATTTTATAAACTAATACACATTATTATATACTAATATACATTATATAAAACTATTATACATTTTATTATACCAATATATATTATATTATACATATAATTTAACTATCATACAAAATAATAACTATTCATAACTAATAATAACTATTATAATATATAAAAACTAATATATTATATAACTAATATATACATTAAACTGAAAGGGTTGTTCCCCCAACTCTCGGGAGAAAAGTAAAGGAGGGGGTTTCGAACAGGGGCTCACCAAAAGGGGGGTGGCCGGCGGAGCAACCGGCGGAGGCTCGCGCGGCGGCGCGAGCTCGGCCAGGGCGGCGCCAGCAGGAGGGCGGCCGGCGGAGCTCGCCAAGGGGCGGCGAACACCGGGACAGGGCGGAGGCCGCGCGCAAGGAGGTGGTCGGCGGCGGAGTGCCGGGCCAGGCGGGCGACCGGTCAGGTCCACTCTCTCTCTCTATGGTTGATGGTGGTGTTTATCGGTGGGTGAACGGCGACGGCGGTGGTGGGTTACTGTGGTGGCGGTGGTGGGTTACTGTGGCGGTGGTGGGTTACTGTGGTGGCGGTGGTGAGTTACGGTGGTCCGGCCATGGCGGATGGAGTGAACGGGTGGTTGGAATGGCGGTGGCCGGGTGATGGTGGCGGCAGGAAAGGTGATGGTCGGAGGTGACCGGTTCTATGGTGGCGGATGGGGATGATCTCGGGTGGTGGTGGATCTGGTGGCTGGTGATGACGGTGGTGGAGCGTGGAGGTCGGGGTGGCCGGCGGTGGGGTTGGCCACAGGGTGGCGTCGGCGGGATGGGAACAGTAGGGTGGTGGCTATAGCCCGGGAATGGGTTTAGGGATTTATAGGTTTTTGGGATTGGGTGTAAAAACATTGGGAATGGGGTCTATTTATATGGAATTAGATAAAACCCTAACAATGTACATGTAATAGAATTTAGGAATACTTAGTGGAAAACTAACACTCTAACATTAATGCTAACATAACACTATCTGCGAATTAATTAGTAGAAAAATAATATTAGTCATAAAGTATAATTAAAATTATTAATTAATACTAATTTCACAAATGGCTAATTACAATTTAGCCGGAATTTTTCTAATTAATAAAATGCTAATATATTCACTTAATTATTTAAATATATTTAGAAATTATTTATTTAGTAAATACTTATATTTTGAAATTCCAAATTCAATGACGTTTTCCAAATAGAATAATTAAAACTCATTGATTCGAGAAAATAACAGGGAAATCGCAATAGGACAAAATTGCTGAAAATAGTAAGCCGAAGCCAACAAAGACCGATAGCAATCACGGTCAAATTGTTTTCCCAAAATTTTAGAAATTGCACGTTCTTCGAGATTTAGAAAATTCGAAGTTTTGAAAATACGAAATAAATAAAATACCAATTTTCGAAAATATCCAAGAATTCAATTTACGGAGGTTACAAAAACAGGTAAAGATGTTTATGATACAAT